>JAMAJY010000056.1:0-91716 GCA_023628775.1 Lecanicillium sp. S3808
GGCTCTTTCCTAATGTAGGGCCTCTCTGGCCCGTCTAGTTCATAGCGTAGTCGTAGCGACCCTCTTGGGTCATGACAGTTTGGAAAAACTTGTTTAATCTATCTAACGATCTTATTATAGAGAGAAAGAATTAATGAGATAAGAGGAGAGATCCCCTGGATCTCTACTATAATATCCTCAATGTGCACTGACCATGATATCACTTGTATAGGCAATCATTGGATGTGGGAATCGCGACCGAGGTTGCGATCAATTATCTCGTGACGACGCAACGAGGCCTTCGGCCGAGTCTCCCTCAGGGTCTAACCCGTTACAGGCCTACTATTAATTCCGATAGTATACTAGCTAGCAGTAATATATAAATAGGTAAATATAGGATAAGCTAACTAGAGATGATTATTAAGAATTTACCTTTTACCTCGTTAATTATACTATTATGGTTATAACTCCTAACTACCGTACTATCTAGCTCCTATACTATGAGGTAGAGACACGTCCGTATGATTGCTTTAAATAACCGTCCCCTCAGCTGATCTTCTTCTTCTGGTCTTCTTATAGTATAAGGATTCTAAAAATAAGCCTTACGTGTGTATAGCTATGTAAGTCCTGGGGCAGAATGTATTAGGTGCCTAGGAATGTTGGCGCGATGCCAGGAAGTAGGACATCTAGGATTCCTAGTCGAGGAACCGGTGCGGATATTTTCTAGGTAAGCGTGGCATTGTAGACGTAGCTACTTTTGCTTATTCTATCTCGAAATAGCTGCATATCATGTCCAAGATCACAGGTGCAAATACCACAACCGCCACCACTTGTCCAAAACCCCATTCATTATCAAAATAAGCACTTTTAGTGGCTTTGGCAAGGGCTTTTTGGACATCCCTTAGCCTGAAAATGCCGAAAATTAGAGGAATAGATAAGAACAGCGGACATAATAAGAGAACGATATGACCCAACTTCCTGAACCAGGATGGCGCTGTGAAAGATCCGAGTATCTTTCCTATGGAGGCTAAGGGCCTGCTCTGGGTTATGCCACCTGGTCCCTGGGCTTTTAAGTTTCTGAAGATTTGCGCGAGAAATACCCATAATGAAACGAGGATATACGTCAAGGATCCGACAAGCTCGAATCCGGCCATCACTCTGCTCTCGGTGTACGATGGAGCATTAACCTCTCCAAAGCAAGTGTGAGTAAGAGTGTTCCATTCTGCCGACGTGATGATGGTACTACCACCAGGGCCATTACCTTCTCCTATATCGCTAGAGGCCCAGTTGTGAATGCATTGCGAAACAAAAGGATAAATAAATAGCGCGACTACAATCCCCAACAAAACCATATGATATCTCTTGCGTAGCCGTAGATTATATTTGGTCTTTTCTAGGGACGCAGGGCCATTTACACGATCGCTTGCTTCGTTTGTTATACCCATTGTCATAGGGTATAGCAGCGGTAGGACTGATATGACTGTAACTGCGGAAGTTATGTTTACCCCCAGCATACCAAACCCGTCTGCGCTAATGTCAAAGTCTCTTTTCGCAAATGAGTAGTTACTCGCAATAAGGACAGACATGGTGAAGTAAATGGCGGAGAAGAAGAACGCTTCGAGGCCCCTTTCCGCTGGCCTTGTTGTTCTGTCACTGAACCACTTCCAACGCCGAGTGTCAATGTTGTGCCGAGATACTGAACAGCATAAAGATAGAAGAAACCCAAGAGAGACCTCGATAATGTACGCAGAAATTACCTGGAATAAGGTTAGCAATAATGGGATGTGTAGCTGCTTTTATTGGCAAATGACAAACTCCGATGCCTGAGACGTCTGGGTTGCCCACACCCCATAATGCGCCGCAAATCTCGCTGTCGCAGAATGCGAGAAGAGCTTTGTTGAAGCCGGTCTGGTTTCGAAGGCGATGTATGTAGGCCTCGAATCCTCCGTTAAACTGGCCCAAAGGGGAGCAATCAAAAAGACCGCCGCTCGTCTCCATGCCGGATTTTGCGACAGCTTTTCGCTGCTCAATTCTGGTGTTGATGATAATACAAGCTCAAATCACTACTGTATAGGTTTTTTTTTTTAAAGGTAGAAAGAGTATAACACGATTAACGATGAATTCCGCTTAGTGCCATGAGGGTGTTTCTACCTCCATGTAGATTATAGTTTTAAGGTGGCGGTAAAGCCTAACAAGCCACATAGGTCACGCGGCTTCAGCCGACGGGCTGTTCTTTGGTATCCGAGGAGGCTGTATCAATAGTCTGAGCCACGCTGAAAAGTCTGTCTCGCGATGTGAAACAGATTCAGGACACTCGACCTTCCACTGACCGTTCCAGACCTTCGGACCACCTCATTCTAATATAAAAGCCATGGCAACTGAATTTTCAGACTATACTTCCACATCATCCTAGGCTGCAGCTCGATAATAATTCTCGGGATGCGGTTATTTACGATACTACAACTCCTTGCATTTGCGGCATCAGTATACCCAGCAGACGGCGGTCTGCTGTCTCGGTAGATCGGGCAAGCATCACCCCGCTTTTTGCACCCGGTGTTAGACAACAAGGCCGCCGACAGGCTGCCAGGGCCAAGACTTGCGGATTTATTAATAGATTTAGAGGTGAGGATCCAGCTTAACAGAAAAGCTAAGAACAGTGATACGTAGGGCAGGGCGACAGTACATTTATAATTAACGTGGCTGATTTTTAGCTGCCCCGTTGACATGCGCAACTGGCCAATGCGACTTTTCTACATGGAGAGAAAACCCTCGAACGCTCGTTGCTGGATGTCGATCAGACGGGCAAGGGAAATATTCAATAGCCTGCGTCAATTACGCGGTCACAACTCGCCCGCCGTCAACTGATGTGTTAACATGGTAAGCTCGCTTTGGCCGAGATATATATAATTACACGCCTACTGAACAGAGACTTAGTCAATTCAATTCACCTTATTGCCAGACCTTTACCTGGCCTGAAGTTCCTGCCGTTGCATATGCTTGTGGTACAACGAGCACAATTGAATCGGTGTATTTCAGTGCGAGCTCATCTTCTTCAAGCACAGCCACTACAGGAATACCAACACCTACACGTACAACCCAGCCGCCGAGTGATGATGATAATGGTGATACTGGTGGAATAGGGAGGAACAGTCAGTGCTCTACCTTTCATGTTCTTCTACGCAATTAAAACGATCGAGTTGTTGACTGGTCTTTCGCCAATACGAAAGGTTTCACTTTGGCACATAAAATTGGAGTGGCAGTAGGCTCCATTTGCGGCGGATGTATTTTTGCCGGAGCACTCTTGTATGTGAAGCTACCTACCGGCTACATATATGCACCGACTTACGCAATTCTCTAGCTTTTGCTGCCGTCGACAAAGACAAGACAGGGCGCGCGTCAATGCAGGGGCAAAGAACACAATACATGGTTCTCCAGACGCTCAAGGTAAAACTCCTCAGTCCGGATAGTGGTATGTCATGGTCAGCTATATTATAATAGTGTGTGTAGGACGCTATATAACAGCATTTCAAGATGTTCTATGGGAAAAGAAGGACCTATTGCAAGGGGCCGGACCGCAGATTGCTCAACAAGTACATACCTTCGTATTGGTTATCTACAACTAAAGAAGGATTGGTCTCGCCTTAAGCTTGTGGCCTGTAGGATATTTAAGGGTACGAGAGGGTTATCTTAAAGAATGACCTGGGCCGGGGCTGCTTTCGATCCTGGAAAGTCAGACGAATTCACGGCCCGCTGTGTGCTAGAAAACGCGTAATGGAAACCGCGGGTACAACCGGTGACACGCAGCATGAATTCCCTTTTGGAATTTTGGAAATGGCCGTTAGAACAGCCAGCACATCTTCTCCAATTCTAAGCCCTATGTTTGCGTCCCGACAGATAAAGGCGGGCACCTGGCCGGACACGATAATAGAAGCACAACGGAGAGATATACGTCTGCAGTCCATTCTCCAGAGCTTATAGCTGCGCCTGGAGATGTCTACCAGTATACGCTGTAGCGGTCCAAACCAAAAACATATTGAGCCAAAAGCACAGGGCACCCGAGGCAATTGTGGCATAAAAACAACTTATAGACGAACCGTCACCGTACAAAAGTTTTATCGGACGATTTAATACATAGCTATCTTATGATGTTTCATAGACAGCTATTCGTACCACCGAATTGGGATCACGGACTCACACTTGCTTCTTAGACCATTTAAAAGCCTCTTTTTCGACTTTCTGGATAAGCCATTACGGAAACTTTCTCGTTCTATCTCACAATTTAACAGACTAGCCGCAGCCTGGCTGCTTTTGCGCAAACTGTGTAATCATGCTGAAGAAGATTACTGGCAGAGGTAGACGTTGGATTCACAGCGTCGACTTTGGGAGATGTGTACAAATCTAGACACCGGCGTTCCAAAACATTTCAGTGTAGGGCGGCCTGTGTCCCTCCATAATGAAAAAGTGTGTCCCCCCCCCCCCCCCTTTTCTTCTCTCTCTCCCCCAAAAACCACGTGATTAACGACTGATAGCACCGCATCGCCAGTACCCTTTGGGATAAAGCATGGAATACTGTTTGCCTGAGGCGACGAAGAAGTCACTGCTGCTAGAACGGACATGCTCGAAACATGAATGTTATCTTGAACACCCATGCGACGGTCTGGAAAATGCGGGATGAGCAAGGCTAGCTGATGGTTCTTTCTGTTCAGTGTGGCAGCAGGACATTCTTATCAAATGAAATTGCACTCGAGAAACTATTTGGCACCAAAAAAAGAAAGAGAAAAAAGGGTAAAAACATTAACTCCTCCCAACATGGAACAGAGTGAAAATAAAAAGTGATTAAATATAACAAATGCATGTGAATGTAATAGACCCAGGCTGATATGACTTCAACATGAGAGTCCCGACTTCTTGTGCACCGCATTCTTATCCGGTAGAAATGGCAACTACGAGGTGCTTTTATTTGGAGCATGCCCATGCTGCTACTTACGCGCAGTTTTGTTACCGCCTCCTATTGTTACAAGTCTTGATCTAGCTCCGTTATGGCAGCAAGAATCTCCATAGATTTATCCAACTATTCTCCTATCTGGCTTTGGATGTGGCACACCTCCATCATACTGAGCCCTAACCTCAGTGGCCACGGCATGCCTTGCCTAAAGTCTTGTTCAACCATGCATGAATCGTTCTCGACAGCTCCTGGCCAGCACCAGTTTGGCAATGAAAGCCAGCAACCCCCTTGAATGTATGAAGAGTAGCCCAGTGGCCCAGGGCGTCTGCCACTTGTTGCGGTTGTCCAACATAGCTACTCTCCAGCTCGGCATCGCCGACAAACACAGGAACCTTGATCCTGTCAATAAAAGACTCCACATTGTACTGCTTGACCTGGGTGAAGAAGTCAGAGGGCGAGTGCGTGTGGAACGCCCACAAACCGTGGTCTATTCCCCAGGCGGCGCCGGTGGGAAGTCTCCCAGCCTCCCGAGCTGAGAGAACGACGTCGTCGAATTGCGTATAGTTGCCTGCCTCGTACATGTCTAACATTTCTGATGAGAGCTCCCTTGTGTAGGCAGCGTAGTTATCCCAAACGCCGTCAATAAATACCGCTGCAGATAGACGGGGTTCGAAGGCTGCGGCACGTGCAGCCAAGTAGCCACCGAAAGAGTTGCCGACGAGGACAAGGCGATTCTTGTCCACGACGCCCTGCTTCTCCGACAGAACGTAATCCACGACGGGAATAACAACTTTCTCCCAGTCGGGGATAAAGCCAAGGTTCTGGGTACGGCGCACAGTCGGTTGTCCTGGGCCTTCGTAGGTGATGCAGTTCCATCCTCGGGCCAGGGCTGGCGCAACGAAGTTGTGGTAAGAATCCTCTTGGGCAGCGTCGAAGCCATTTCCGACTATCAGTGTTGGCAGTTTGTCGTGCTTGCTCTCGGAAGCAGAGTACCAGATGGCCTCGACGGTGAAGTTGTCTTCAGTGGCAGGTATCTGGATTCGTTGGCCAGGAATAGTCAAAGCCGCTATTCCATTGTTAAATGCCTCAGTCTGTTCGGCCCATAGGGTGTTGATGAGAGGATTACTCCAGTTGCCGTGGAGGTAGACGTCAGCCCTACGGAAATACGAAGCCGCAGAGAACCACGTTTCTCTGACATTGAGGGGATCGTAGGCATTCTGGGCGTTTTCTGCCTGAGCCTTGGTGTCGTTCGCCAGCTTATAGAACACTTCGGTGAAAGACGTCATATTTCCGGCTTTGATATCCTTCGCTGCGCCAAGAATAGGCCCGACGTCGGCACCTCCGGTGATGGACTCGCCGAGTGGAGTGAGCAAATCGAAGTTCATGGTTGAGTCGTTGCTCAATAGGAGCAAGGGACTGTTAGCGGTGCTGTAAGCCGCGGACACTGATTCGAAGTGGAGCAGAGCGCCCAACAATGCGCTGGAATAGGCAGAGGAATGTAACTTCATGGTGAATAGCGCATGAAAGAAAGCTTTAAGTTAATAGTGGTGTAGGTTTTTGTTCTCGCTTCTTGAATGAGCTATTGTTCCTAGGACATTTTTGGGGTTTGTTTTCTTCCTTCTAGCTCTTCTTCTTATACTTCCCCAATCTCTTACATGGCGAGCAGTGTACTACGTACTCGTAATGGAGGATCTCCGAGGCTAACCCTATCGAGTATGCGTTTTGCGACGGAGTCCTCTCATTGGTTGCTCCAGGGATCAGCCGTTTCAGCCTTGTTGCTGACGATTCCGCATTACGATTAACCCCACTCCACAACGGATTTATTTATAACTTCAACTGCATCGCATCCAAATTTCTCTTTTCGGTATCGTCTCTGGAATAATGGTCAATCGCGGGCGCTCCAGAGGTTGTGTGACGTGCAAACAACGCCGCGTCAAATGCGACGAGGCGAAGCCCAAGTGTCGGGCATGTCAGCGCCTGCAGTTTCGCTGCGGAGGCTACGACACGACCAAGTATGCCAAGGTCAAGTTCAAAGACCAGAGCCATAAGTTTTCAATAAACACCGATCATGTTATTCATTCTCACAGCCTAGATTCTGTGAGACCTAGGACTAATCAGAGATGGTTATCTGATTCCGACGCCCAGGACCAGGAGGTTGCGAGGAGTTTGACTTCACGGCGGCCCTCTGAGCTCGACACCGCCGTACCGTTCTATCTCGGCCATTACGCAAGCATGGGCCGCGATTTGGGGTCGACACGCGGGTTTTTCGAAATGCTTATTCCAGCCTACTCCTCCCAACAGGAGGGATCGGCGCTCTCGCTCGCCGTGTCGGTGTTAGCTTCGGAGATTCTGTCTATGTGGCGGCAAGACGCCAGCAGCTTTCGATCACCACGAAGGTCATATTCGCGGGCCATTACACGCCTTCAGGCCGCAACACAGAACCCCATAGACCGTGGTGAGCCGGCAACTGTGTTAGCGGTGTTGGCGCTGCAGACATACGAGAATGCCACTGCGATATATGGTCTTCGCCGTGCCTCGAGCACGCATCATAGTGGCGCAACGTCATTGCTCTCGTCTCTGGACTCAGACGCCATGGACAAGACGGTGCGCGCCTATCTACGAAAATTTATGCTACATACCGAGGTTTCCACTGCGATACGACAGAAAACGCCACTGAAAAGTATCGCCTATTCGTGGATGGGAAGTCAGGATACGATGGCGGTGCCAGACAACCCCAGCTCAGCGCTCGATATCCTCGGAGCGTCCGTCGCCGAGTTGCAGGCGAGTTTCACGCAGTTTATGACACAGCGCAGCTCCACGACGTCGTTGTGGCACGCTATGAAAGAATGGAGGAATGAGGCAAAAAGAGTTGATGCAGAGCTTCAGGCGTGGGTGCAAAGCGTACCAGATCATTGGAAGCCGCTGAGGCTGGTAAGCGGTTGGGATATCGATTCATCCATACCTACCTACCATGCCATCTGTGAAGTGTATCCTTCCTGCCAAATTGCCAGCATTTGGAATCTATGGCGCTACAAACGTCTACTTCTTGTCAAGATCAGACTGAGCTCCCTCAATACACTCTTAGATCTGAGTCGTTTTGGTTTTGCAGCCGGGCAATTACTCGACGATCCGGCAGACTTTGTTAACTGCCAGCATATACTTCAGGACGTCATCGACAGCATGTGCTACAGTGTGCCATTCTATCTTGGCAACCGAACTAGCCGGTCTGGTCTCACAGATTTCACTGACCCGACGGTTTTGCTTCCTAGTAACTACTCAATGGAAGACGGGAAGCGACTGGATTGGGATTTCCCTAGTATGGGGGTATCGAGAGACGACCACAGGCGCCATATCATCGCACAGGGGCCGTGGCGCGCCATGCATCCGCTGAGCCGCTTGGTAACGCTCTTCTCGGAAGACCACGGCGATTTAATAACTAGTTTACTTAGGACTGGGCAGCGAGAGTGGATCCGCGACCAGTTTCTTCGAGTCGCCAGGGTACTGCATCTTCCATCAGAGTCGGGCAACGACATTCACGGAGTTGAATTGCAGGGAAGGTCTGCGGATGCTAAGGCCGAGTATCTAGCTAACAAAATTCGGAAGGGCGCAATCCTTATGAGCGGGCCGTAAGCCTTGGGATTGTAGATTAAGCGAGATTCAGTATTGGCTACATACTGGGCGACGTGGATGGCAAGGAGATTACACCGGAACTAGCACTCTCCTACTTGATGGGTGTCTAATGGTATCTACTTCGATACAAATGCTATTCCTGAGTGCTCCTAATTTCAGGTACAATCGTCCTACTTCAATGCTGTTCAATCCGCTCATAGTCTCGCACCATGAGGTTCTTCCCGTTGTCATTACCACACCTTTACGCTTTTGGTTGGGAGCGATGTCGGGTCTGCGTTATTAATATTGTAAAAACTATGGGTCGTGAGCGTAGCCGTCGCATTGTGGTGTCAAATTAACCCTCCCCGAGTCAAATGGCGCCTAAAGGGGCAACATACGTCAATTCTACCTAACTTTTGGCCTACCTTAGCGTCTTGACAGTGTACGAATTACTGAGCCAGCAACTGTTAGTAGGAGCTGACTATGAACATTTTTAATGATGCTATAGTCGACCGAACTGATCATCTACGTTCTGCGCCATTTTCTTCTTATCTAAAAGTGATTATTCTCGGCATCAGTTGAATTGATTGAAACATCTCCGTCACAGTATCGATCGAACTAGCCCACTTCTTTACCCAAATTCTCTTCATGACAAGGCAGGGAACCCTAAGAAGAATAGCTCGCACCAGTACCCTGTCTACGTTTGACGTTCGTCTAATAGTCCGCGTTGCCTAGTCGCCGTGGAGTCTACCTCGGCCATGTCGGACACGGCAAGAGCGACTAGCGTCGGAGCGGTGAAGAGCAAGCACCGAGGCGCCGCCGTTGATTAATAAAAGGTCGATCGATAAGATTGAACATGTGGCTTAGCCATCTATCTGGCGAGTTGGACAACTAAGGCGTACGAGCGAGCATGGTAATGCCAGCACAAGTAGAGCTAAGCGGAAGCTTTGCACAAAATTGAAAGGCATTGTAAAGTAAATAATTGCATAGTATTCATCCGGGATGTTACTTGATGTTTACGGGAGCATTACCCTTTATCTACCTCTTTGTTTTTTAATATTCTAAACTCCTCCGTAAATTAATAAAACTGTCGATAACGTTGAGTGGAAGAGCACACTGGACTGGCCTTCCGGCGTGTCCGCTGTGGTCTCTGCCACTGGTACGCATACGAACCCAGCGAAACCAATATGATATATTCATGCCATTCATCTAATCCTCCATAATGGGATGAAGGAGGTAGGAAGGTTTCGATCCGCTCAAGAAGATAGCCGTTTCGCCCCCCCAAAAACAGCTTCTGGTCGATCTTTGGGATGGTTATGGGAGCAGGCGCTTAGGTTGCGCAGCGTTGGGCGCCCTTCGGAAGAAGAATATTGGTAGCCCATATTTCAACGTCGAGCTCATACACCTCCCCTGGCAGGAGTGGTTGGATCTCATCGTGGCTGTGATACGGCTGGTGCGGAAGCGTCTTAGAAATGTCTAGCTTTCGATGAGACGCCATTAACCCTTGAGAGAGTGGAGTGCTAGCTTCCACGACGCCCTGGAAATCTATCTCAACGCCATTTAGGAAGGCTTGGAAAGTAAGAAACAAGTCCATGTCTGTGGTTGACGAGGGCGCAAAAAACCTTGCAGCAAGAGCGCCCGTTATCTCCGTCTCACGCTGTAGGGGAGGAGACAGAAATGTCAATGGCTGTCCAAGAGCAGCAAAGCTCCTCTTGGCCCCTTGGGTTGGTGCTTCCCAGGACATGCCGGGAAGGGCAAACTCATCCGTTGTCGACTCCTCTCAAGAAATGGTCAAAAAATCGCTTCTGTAGGGCTGTCCCATAATCCTGGTAAAACCACTCCTCATGTCGGCCAGGAGCAATCTAGCCATTTTGCTTCGAGGATGCCCGGGTAAAGGCTTCAAAGTTGCCGCGCGGGTGAACGCCAAATCCAGCCCAGTTAGCAGCGCTTAGAAATGGCACTACAACTTTGGACCAGTCGGCTGATCGATCACGGTACCACTTATCGTCGAGTGGCCGAGATGCGATGTCTGAGTTAGGGTCGGTGCGGCTGCGCTGTAGTTCGATGTCGGAGAGAGCCTCGGGTCCGCTGGCACTCTCGCCCAGCCAGGGATCATGCCAGCCTGCAGGGTTTCCGTGCTGGGTCTTGATGACCTGCTTTGGGTACCAGAAATCAAAAAACCCATTGTTCTGTATGCCTCCGTGTCTCATCAGGTCTCTGTACATGTCGCCAGCACCCTCCCACGGGATGATGGCCGCCAGATGGGGAGGTTGCAGCCGGCGACAAGCCACTGCGTGATGCTGTAATAGGAAATTCCGTTGAGACCAACTTTACCCGTACTCCAAGGCTGGGTGCCAGCCCACTCGATAGCGTTGTAGTAGTCCCTAATCTCTCGTGGCGAGAAGATGTCAAGCTTTCCGGGTGAGCGACCCGAACCGCGAGCGTCGACGCGAACAACGACATAACCGTACGGCACCCATGTTTCAGGATCAACCGTCTCCCAGACCATGTGTTCCTTGCTCGAGTTTGGGTAGATTTCCGGCCTTTCTGACATGAGTACCTTCCATTGAGGTGCAAATGCGTCCCGATAAGGGACCCCTTTGCCGTAGACACCTTGGGCCATGACCACCGGGCGAGTTGTGTTTGGGGCGAAAAACATCAGCCCGGAGGTTCAACCCATCGTCCATGGTAATTGGGACATCTCGTTCAACTATGATTTCCTCCATGATGATGAAAGCCTAGGGTTGGATCACTTGATAGATGAACCCTCTAGGATTTATTTTCTTTTATTTTTCAGCGCTTTTGGAAGTTTTGGCAGACTTCAACAGAGTGTTGCAAGAGCTTTAGGTTTCGACGAGTAAGTCATTTTATGAAAAAATGCACGCAACGTCGATTTGGCGTGCAGTTTCGGATTCGCTTAGTAGGAGAGCTAGGGCGCCAGTACCACAGGCCGGGTTCCAAGTGGTAAGACTCAGTCTGGGTTACATGGCGGCAATGTCTCCGCCAGTACACGTGTCGGACTATCGGCGAGTTATGAGTTTTTGCACTTTTGGCATTTGGCACTAAGGTGTCACCGTATATCGGCCTCCAAGAGTGCCGATAGAGACGTGGAGGTCGGGGCAAAAAGTCCCCGATCTGATGATCGACGTGGCTGGAAGGATGGAAACATTGATCATCATTTCTTGTCATTGACGAACTGTGCTACAAGCCATATACCAGGTGAATGGAAAAGGGTTAGGTGGACTATTAGAGCTGTCCAGAAGCGGTGTCCATCTAGCAGTTTTCCGATGTGGGGATGTTGGCCATCGCGCCTAAGTTTAGAGTTTACTATATAAACGTGCCGTCGTTTCTCACCGCCATAGCCAATGGGCACCTTTGTCTACCACACAAAAATTTAAAATCTTTAAAAATGTCTACCACAGAAACCCTCAAATTGCGGTTCCCGGACCTCGAGTTTGTGGAGCCGATTCCAGTTGACAAGCACCCTAGGTATGCGCCATACAATGTTCACCTTAGGCCCGAGCATATCAAGCTCCCTAAGGGCCATGTTAAGGGGGAACAACGAAAGGCGATACTCGTCGATAGCGTTCTAGAACGTGACACAAAAATTGATCTACGGGACGGTGCTCATGTCTATGCAGACATTTTCCGCCCGTTTTCCTCGGACGACAACAGAGTTCCCGCAGTAATCTGCTGGAGCCCTTACCGAAAATCCAGCATCAGCATCGATAATATGTGGCACCGCTCCGGAGTCCCAAAGAACTGGACATCTGGGTACGAAACATTCGAGGCTCTCGATCCAGCAGACTGGTGCCGGCGAGGATATGCGGTGGTCAATGTCGATGCAAGAGGGTGCCAATTCTCCGGGGGCACGTATTTCTTCTGGGGAGAGCAGGAGGCAGAGGATATTTACGATGTCATCGACTTTTTGTCAAAGCAAACCTGGTGTAATGGCTCGGTGTGCATGGGTGGCAACTCGTACTTAGCAAAGGCGCAAATCAACTTTGCCTCCCGACAGTCTCATCCTGCGCTTAAAGCACTGGCACCGTGGGAAGGTTTCAGCGATATTTATCGACAGCTATTATGCCGTGGAGGATTTGCCATGAATAATACCTTTATGGCACGCTATCAATGGGGTATTGCCGGCGAACACGAGGTCGAAAACATGGCCAAGATGGTCAAGAAGAGGCCTTTGTTCGATGACTACTGGGACGACAAGTACGACGAAGTGTCTAACATTGATGTTCCACTTACGTGTTGGCGTCTTTTAACAATCCATTTCACGTCCAAGGGTCATTTGACACGTTTCGCCGCGCAAGCTCGACGAAGAAGTGGCTGAGGGTCCACTCTTCCTTCGAGTGGTACGAGATGTACGAGCCCAGGTCCAACAGCGACCTACAGAGGTTTTTCGACCGTTACTGCAAAGACGTAATGAACGGCTGGGAGTCAGACACTTCAAAGGTCCGACTTTCAATCTACGGCATTGGATCGGTCCCTTCAGTTGTTGAGAGGCCAGAAGCCGAGTTTCCACTGGCCAGACAGCAGCTGCAGACGCTGTATCTTGATGCCGGTACCCAAACGCTCCATAGATCGCCAAGAGATACTGAGTCCATCACATCATATGAGAGCCATGGTCTCGATACTGCCTCGTCTGTGAGTCCCGCATCGCTAAATAGCCGCAGTTACTTTTACACTACCAATGGAAAGCCTGACAAAAATCCATACAGGACTTCACTTTCAAATTTACGGAGTATACCGAAGTGGTGGGCTACTCCAAAGTCCGTCTCTGGATGTCCTGCAAAGAGAGAGACGATATGGACGTCGTGGTTCAGCTTCGAAAAGTCGATAATAAGGGAAATCTTCTCGAGGCGATGAATTTTCCGGCATCTGTTCCAGAAAACGAGGCACCGGGAGCTGAAACAGCAAAGACTTACGGACCTCAAGGCTTCCTGAGGGCATCTTCTTTGGCATCGCGAGACGAGTCTATGGCGAGTAAGGATGGACAGGAAGTATTCTACAGGCACGACCGGGAGGAAAAGATTAAATCAGGAACCATCGTTCCTCTAGATATTACACTTTGGCCCATGGGAATGATTTTCGCAGCTGGCGAAGGAACCATGCTCCGAGTAGCTGGCAGGTTCCTTAGCGAGCTGTCAGTCGACGCGATGAGGCCACAAACTCCTGACGATGAAAACTTCGGTCAGCATCGTATCCACACGGGAAAAGCGTTCGATTCTAGCCTCACTCTGCCCATAGTAAGTACTGGCCGAGCCTAGAGTCGTGGATATACAGGGAGCCAATTACCAACCGTTCTTTGGCTTATTATACCGATGTTCACACCCTTGAGCTTGTATCTCTCGACGGCCCCTTGGAACATGGCTATAACTTTTCCCACTTTTAGGTGTCGTTTTATTGACTTAAATCAGGAAGTATCAATATTCGCAACCGATTGATTATCGCAAGTTTTGTTGGTTATGAAGAAGTCTCCGGTAGAGTTGGGGCGCGTGTCAGCATAGTCTCTTGTATGTACGAACCAGGCTCTCATTCCCTCTGTGCCCGCTTGCAATAACTTGAGTCGAAACTCATCGCCCTTGCAAAGAGTTTGCATAGCCTCGAACAAGGGCGAGAGAGGACAAAGTCCGGGAATCGGCAAGATTGTTGGTCACTGGTGATCCGTTATGGGGACAAAGACACCCGGGGTATGATATCATAGTACGTAAGCCAAAACTCTGCAGATTAAATAGAGAACAATACTTGGAATGCGCAATCCTGCCTAGTCAAGATAAATCTGAAAACCTTCTGCTCAACATTAGATATGCACAAGAAAGACGCCAAACCCGACGATCGGACCACTCCGTCCGAAGACGAGCGTTTGAAGGCCGACGCAGCCTATCGCTGGGGCAAAACACCTTCCGCGGAGTCACAAGGCTCAGATCCGTCCAAAATGCCTCCAACTCATCCAGTTCACGAGATTCCGTTGGAAAAACAGAAAAAATGCGCCAAAAGGGTATAAACCCGGTGCTGAAAGCGGAAATGGATGAAGCAACAAAGGGACATGGCAAGGAGAGATCATTCTGGAGCAAATATACCGCGACACTCGGGTTCTCGGCGAGGTAGCTACAGTGTTGTGTATGAGAGAGTGCGTGCCACCCTTCATCACCTTCCTCACCACGCCTCCAGTCATCAGTTAAAATTTTCCTTTGACGCACATCAGAATACACACAAATTGCACCAAGTCGATGCTAGTTGCTTCGTGTGGTCGCTCCCTCGTTGTTTGCCTTCTTTTTGTCGTTCGCTTGTGCCATCACATACAGCCGCATAAGCAACAACAAACTCCGTGAATTCTTTGAAAAGTCTTTTACGATATTTTCAATAAAGTATATGCCGACATCGACAACTGCCATTTCTATTTCTACGAAGTACAGCGACCGTAAGCTAAGCAATCCTCAATAGCGCAATAGGCCCAGCTTTAAATACGGGGGTGTCTTGTATTGTGACAATCTTAGCTCGCGCAAAAGCAAGCGATGATGATGATGACGATGATGAGACCACACCGCTCTCCTCAAATAACTATGTCGAGCTTGGTACGCATGATGTGCAGGGAACGATACAGTGCTCCAGATGCTCCGTGCATTGCTGGTTTGCTTAATCACTATCACGTTGCATTAGAATGACGTCTTTGAAGGATGTAGGTGTCATGGTAAGATTTTAATACAGCAATTTCGCTCTTAGCAGCTCCAGAGCTAAACATTAGTGCTTACGGATTTTATCTGCTTCTC
The DNA here is from genome assembly GCA_023628775.1 of Lecanicillium sp. S3808. Lineage (NCBI taxonomy): Eukaryota > Fungi > Ascomycota > Sordariomycetes > Hypocreales > Cordycipitaceae > Lecanicillium > Lecanicillium sp. S3808. The sequence continues at coordinate 15,313 of JAMAJY010000056.1, forward strand.
TTAGCTTATGACGTTAACTAGATATTCTGATACTATTACCGCTGTCTATATAAAGCTTCGTATGCACGCCGTCAAGTCTGATTTATTAGACCAATTCATCCCCCATTTTCCATTCCACGCAGTGATCATGAAATTCGCCGCTATTATATCACTGGCCGCTATGGCCCTTGCCGACCATGTCACACTCGACTTCACCCTCGATGAATCTTTTGTCGGCACAAACACTCTGCACTATACTATTTCAAAAAATGGAAATGTAGAATGTGGAGGTGACAAAACTTCTACGGACTTTGGCCAATCAGAATTCGATGTCCGATGCGACTCGACTTGGCAATTTCACGTCGACTTAGACGCCGCACAGCATGGTAACGCTCAAGTTTACGAGCGGGGAGTGCCTTTGTTCTTTACCTTGGATAAAGTCGGATTTGACCATCAGTTTGGTTGCGAGTAAGTTTGAACATGCAATTCAGTAAAATATCAGAATTTTAACGGCCTCTAGTCCGGAAGGGAATTACTGCATCGGTGTCCGCGAGCACCGTAAAGGAGGAATTGACTACTAGGCGGATACCTAAGCCCTCGGCGCGGACTATGAGTTACAGACCATAAGGGAAACTGCCTTACATGCTGGCCGCCCGTCAATTCTGACGGTTATGTAGCAGCAAGTTTGGAAATTATAGATAGCATATGCCGATAGGATGGAAAAGAATAGAAATTATTACTATCATCAAACAGCGTATGTTGATTTTATCGCCTCTTCTGAAAGTGAGCCAGAACGGAGCGGCTTAAGCGCTGGTTCGTAGGCTAAAGTAGATGCGTAAAACACAAAACTATTTCGACAGGTTATTTATCTGTCAAGCAAATAAAATCGACTATGGTACAAAGACTTGCTCGACTTGGTCTAGTTCAGTGTCTTTCTAAAAAGGGTCATCACTTTCATTCTCACGGCTTGGCGGTGGCTAGCCGCTATCTGTCGCGGACCCGACAACGTGGTACAACCGCGCGCTTAAAGAATGCGTGGCTGTGTGCATCTAAGCGGCCCAAGGCTATAAGAAATCATAGATTACCACAAGCGCAATTCCGATTTCTTTGGGATTCCGATATTAATGGAGACAAGTAAGAGTCTACTAAGACGGTCCGTCAACCAAAGATCAGTGGAATATCTCTGGCGGTGAATTTAAGCGCTAACTTTATCAATACTAAAATTACTGAAGCATTAATCTGACTTACTTTATGAAGTAATGGAGTATCACGGTGACTTCAACTCAAGCCGCTGATATAGTCTGCTCTTAGAAAGCTGGCGGGGCTCCTGCCGAGAGTGGTACGGAACTGCTAATTTCGCGGAAGCGTTTTGTTAGCAAAGGGCTGTTTGATAAGCAGTGAACTGACATCATTATCAACCAGGTATTAGCTTTTAGTATCAATTTAGGCGTGAGCTGATGAGTGTGAGCGCTGGTTGAAGCATGTTAGCTTCCCTCTAGTGCCAAGGTTTAAAATTCTGTAAGCGCCATATGGCGCTGAAGGGATGGGATTGGTGCCGCCCTTGCTGAGTAACGACGGCAGTAGATCCCCCATTGTCCAGCTATTCTACGAGTTTGCAGCTGTCTTTAGTGTAAGTGATAGATTTTATTCGAGCCTCTCCTGAATAATGGGTCATGAGTAATGTAAAGAATCCCAGCTGGTACATGAAGTCGGATCCGAGCGCAATTGTTCAAAAGTCGTCGAAATTACCTTCTCTGTAGTAAAAGTGCAGTAGAGTACATCTAGATTTTCTTCTCCCACTTATGCCACTTGATTCATTTGCTTCCTTTCTCGAGACAGGGGCCGCAGAGAGTCCATGTCCTGTAGGTATGACGCGTGGACTTTAAGTCCTTGTTCTAGAATCCGGCCTAGTCATTCCATACGGGGCTATGGTGGCGATCACGCTCTAGTATACGATGAAATTCAAGAATTGGTAGCCAACGTGCTAGTTAACTCATGCTTGCGAGCTGTTACGTGGGTGAGAGAGTTCATGAAGATCGCGAGACGTCTTTCTCCGCGGCTTCGTAGGCTACACACCATATAGATACATGACATCAGCGAGATTTTGGACATTGGATCAACATTTAGGACTAATTCAACAGCTTCGGGACAGCCGACATTGTCGGGGCGATGCGAATGACAGTATACCTGCGCTAGCTGCCCAGTTTCAAAGTTGGAGGCGAGTGGGCACTGGCGCCACAAAATCCCGCTACTCGCCGTTGAACCAAGGAATATGCAAGCAATGAAATAATCCACTTGAAAGGTTCTAAGAGAAGCCAAGCTATGACAAGCTTTTTGTGTCCAAGCGGACTACTGAAACTGGGGCGTGCAGAGACCGTTTTAGCAAGGCGTTAAGCTTGGGACGCCGTTGGGGGCAACCCCGCCGCAAACACCAGCACATGCGCGGTAAGATGGTGGTTCGATCAGTCATTGACGCATGCAAATGCGATAAGAACTTTGTGGAAGAAGTACATCGCGCTTTAAAGGCATTTGTCAGGGGACTGTGAGGCTTGAGACCTTTACGAATGGGAATAAAGGCTGGTCAAATGTATCCGTTCATCGTCCCATGAGATCTGGCGGTCACCTCGGGGTGATCCGGCGGTGGCCGGGCAATCAATATGAGTGAACAGGGTTTGTTCTAGCCTCTTAAGCCATCTCTCGATCCGCAGAGTGGTGAGTGTCGCTCAGCATCGATGGTGATCAGCAATGATGTAGGCAATAGGCGGTGCTCTTTCGAGAACGTTGTAGTGCGACGCCACAGTAGCTCAGCCACAGGCCCCATAACCCACCACGCTTTCCGCCCACGGCGCCACATGTGGCGCTGCCAAAAGCCGGTTTTTGTCCAAGCCGTTAATTACACATACGCACCTCACGTCCCGCGCGAGGTTCGAAAGGTTATGCGTGCAGTTAATAATGTAGTCGAGGCTGTGCCACATGAGCGTACATGAAAGATGGTTGCTGTCTGGTCCCAAATATTCATGGCGCTAAAGCAACTTTTTTGTTGGCAAAGGGAGCATGAGAGCGGAGGAGTGTCGTAATGTCATTCTTTGCTGGGCAAGAAGCAAGACCATGACGATTGTAAGGGGGCTGCCTCTCCATGAGGCTCGGACTATATGTAGTCGGTCGTGTTTAGCTTCAATTACGTGTAAGGGCACTATTCACATTCTTCACGAAAACTACCTGCGGAATAGTTCCTCGCCTCCTCGCCTCCTAACCCCAAATACTACTTCATCATCAACCATTCGTATCAACATGTCTTCCAATGACGTTTTTGATGTAGAGGCAGCAAGCCTCCAAAAAACGAGTGCAAAAACCCACAATCATGCCATTCCTAGCGCCCCCAGAAACGCTCTGGTGGTGGTTATTGGTGAATTCTGCGGCACATTTATGTTTCTTCTTCTCAGTTTCATCGGTGCACAAACCGCCATCAACAACAACGACCCGAGCAGCTCGGACCCGGATGCGCCAATGCTGCCAATGACACTTTTGTACATTGCTTGTTCGTTTGGTGCCGCCTTGGCAATCAATGTATGGGTTTTCTTTCGCGTAACAGGTGGCATGTTTAACCCAGCTGTAAGTATAAGTATGACCGATGAAGAGAGGGTCCTAGCAAGTCACTAACAGAGCAATCAGGTTACTTTGGGGCTTGCCCTTGTTGGTGCCGTCACTCCTCTTCGAGCCGTCATGATCATACCTACGCAGTTGGTGGCAGGAATACTTTCAGCGGCTGTCGTCAAGGGCATTCTGCCAGGGTCTCTCCAGGTGGGCAACGCCCTCGGCAACGACACCAAGCCTGTCCAGGGTCTATTTTTGGAAATGTTCTTGACTGCGCAGCTTGTCCTGACCATCTACTTCCTGGCCGTCGAGAAGCACCGAGCCACTTTTCTTGCGCCTATTGGTATTGGGCTGTCTGTATTCATGGCGCACCTCGCCCTGACCAATTACACGGGAACATCGGTCAACCCAGCACGGTCGTTTGGCCCTGCTGTTTTTGTTGGATTCCCTGGATACCACTGGATCTACTGGCTTGGACCTGTGCTTGGGTCTGTGCTGGCCTTTGGTTTGTACACTTTGATGAAGTGGCTTGATTACAGCACTGCCAACCCGGGCCAGGACTCGGACAGCCTTAGCTGTGCCAACGACGACATCAGCTCGGGGCAGGTGGGTAATGCGCGAAAGAGCCAGGCCAGCTTCCACAGTCGCGCTACTCTAGTTGGGTCACCAACAAGGGCTCCGCGAGCACCAGCGCATAACAACTCGTCCAGCAACGAGGAGGTTGGTGATATGAGCGGCGCATACCGGGAACCAAGCCACCGCGGACCCGCCATTTGAACTGGAGGGCCGTATTATTCAAAGGGAAAATAAATTGTAAAATTGCAAAAGGCTCAAGGGGGAGAGATTTGGCGTAGGATTGGGGTTAAATAGATTTGTTGTAGAATAGTTTCAATATGTAATGAGTAATGAAGTTTGGTTTGACTTGGTATAGGCAGTCGCATTGAGGGTCTTATCTGCGCAGTGAGCAAGTGACATGTTCTAATAGAAGTAGATTAATGTGTAGCTTTATGCAGCCCTCAATCGTATGATTTCTTCTGCCTCGTGACATCCAGCCACAAAATAGCAAACCCAACACGTTGAATTTCGTATAGGTATTTTCCCCGCGATGATGTGGTAAGTCGACGCACGGGGTTTCCGGCCACCCCCCCTTTCCGGCCACCCACTTTTGCTTTTTTCGACACCATCACCACATAGCAATAATCGCGATTTTTCGCGTCCTTTGGCGTTTTTTTTTATTTTAAAGCTATTTATATATTTATTATGCCTGCATACACGGAATCCGACGTTTTGAGCGCTGTACGATAAGTGCAGGGTGGCTCTAGCCAGCGCCTAGCCGCCCAATGTTAGGGTGTACCTAGGTCAACCCTTCAAGATCAAATACAGGGCGGGCAGACGCACAAAATAGGTGCTGAAGCGCTTCAACGCCTCTCACAGGCTCAGAAGAGGCATCTCTGCTAATAGGCAATAACACAGGATGCCTTAGGGCTTGCGCCCTCGCATAGTCAAGTAAGAGAATTCGCTCAGAGGGTTCTTGCTACTAATGGCGATCTTAAGCCTCTTGGAAAGAAGTGGATAACTGGCTTTTTATGCCAAAACCCAGAAATAAAGACAATAAGAGGCAAGAGAATTAATTCAATTCACATAAATAGGGCTTCGACTAAACAAATAAAGGGTTTCTTCGCAATACTAGCTATGCTAATAATTAAGGAGATTCCTCTATAAGACCGATATAATATAGATGAAATAAGTATCTTAGAAGGCCAAGGGAGCAATAGCCTCATACTTAGGGCATCACACAAAAGATATATAATAAAGAAATAGCCAGGTTCGCGATCTTAGACTACAATTATCAAGTATATCGCAGCTAACGGCGTGGCGCTTGATCCGTTGGTTATCTTCAAAGGTAAAAGCGTGCAACAACAGTGGTTTCCTGACGAGATATCATTCCTTCAAGATTGGCACTTTTGGGCATCAGAAAAGGGCTGGACTAATGACTCAATTATATTAAAATAGCTCCTCGAAGTCTTTATTCCTCAGATAAGACCCTCAATACCACAAGGGAAGAGATTACTCATTATCGACGGCCATAGAAGTCATAAGACTAATGACTTCCTCTATAACTGCTTTAAACACAATATCTATCTTATTTTCTTGCCACCATATGCCTCATATATCCTTTAGCCTCTCGATATAGCTGTTTTTTCTTTAATAAAGACCGCCTATCGGACTCAATTATCAAAGCTTAGCGATATCACCGATTCAGTACCAGTTAATAAGATAACATTCCTCCGCTATTATCACTATACTAGGAGTGTTGGTTTCTCACAAAGGAATATAATATCAGGCTGGCGGGCCACTGGTCTTTGGCCTGTGGCGATGGCAAAGCCGCTTTTGAACCCGATGATGATGGACCAACTCAAGACGCCAATTACGATACCCACGGTCGTCATAGAGGAAGAAGACCAGCTTAATATCATAATTCGCATACCAAAATATAATAGCCAGGTTCAGAGATTAGCCTAGGGACTTCTTCAAGATCACTGCGCTAATCCAGCTATTAGGCTCTTATTCCGGAAGATTGGCAAGAGCCTTAACGACCAAAACAACAAAATAGCCGAATCTGAGAATATCATAAGAGGCCTCGAGACCAAGATTAAGACCCTACAACCTAAGAAGAAGCAAAAAATTAAACCTGGCCCTAATAAGCGATTTATAAAAATTGATAAAATTATGAAGGCCAAGGCAGCTATCCAAGCCGCATTGGATCCAGCCATAGCCCCTGATTTAGCCCAACAAGTGGAATTTGAGTTATATTATGATATATGGCAAGCCTAATTATTTAAAAACACCAAAAAATAGATATCGCGAGTTTTATGTGATTTACAAGATAATTTTTTCCTTGCCCGCGATTTGTATATGAAAGTGGCCGGAAAGGGGGGGTGGCCGGAAACCCCGTGCGTCGACTTACTTGCAGGACCAACATAGCATCCACAGTGGCGGAAGTCGCCCTCATCAGATGGTCCTACTAAGTGCAGCACCCGCCTCCACTCCAGAGCCGCCATTTCCCTACCAAGTCACACAGTAAATGGTGGCTGCGGGGTCCCTTGATGCACTAAAAACAGTGTCCCGCCTGATACCGGCCGGCCCTCTCAGCGCCCGAAGGGACCCTTTGTGGTGGGGTAGACGGCTGGCCGCCTCTCAGAATTTTTTTTCTTTAATCCCTGATCCGGGTGCCCCGCCAAGTTCGTCGCATTTTGACTGCGTATCCGGTGCAAAGCGAAAGACGACGCGACAGTCCGAGCGTTACGACCACCGTGAATTCCTCGTTCGAGCTGCAGGATTCAGCAGAGATACTATTTGATCAAGTTGCTGTAACTGCTTGAAGCGAAAGCTCTCCTTTGCACACACAATGGCGGACATGGACACCCTCGAGGCCAAGGCTCCTCACAACAGCTTTGACGTACGTTTTACCGATGCGACACCAATACCGTGTGATTGCGACCCGATGTCGTGCGATGCCGTGCCTCGAGTGCCTTTGGGACATATCTCAACTCTTTCAAGTTGCTGCCTGGAGCTATCTGGGACCTAGGATAGGCGAATGCACCGGCTCGAAACTCGCTTGTCCATACTCCCCCGCCTTGCCCATCGTGAATATCGCGGGGAGACCCATGCGGTCCTACAACACAGGCTGCGCGACAGCTCTCCTTGCAGAGCACATGTTTTGAGCCTCTCTGTATTCACTCCTTGGAAAACGGCGCTGCGGATATGCCACATGTCCTGCGTTGACGCGATTGACAGTTTGCGACGTGGGCACAAAGGCACGACGAGGTTCCGAGCCGGCACAGCGAAACAGGCGAAATGCACATCCAAAGACTGGATTCGACCAAGTACGAGAATCAAAAGCGCTGACGTTTGGCTTCCTACAGACTATCCTCGTCCTCGATTTTGGCAGTCAGACCAGCCATCTGATCCTTCGACGGCTGAGAAGCCTCAAGGTGTATGCAGAGATGCTGCCTTGCACGACCAAGCTTGCCGATCTTCCATTTAAGCCCAAAGGCATTGTTCTCTCCGGCGGTGAGTAGTATATGCGGGGTCAATTGAGTTTTCATATGTGTTATCAGGAATTGCATCAACACAACGATTCCACAAAAACATGCCTGTTGCTAACTCGTTGCAGGGCCGTCCTCTGTGTATGACGATGGCGCACCGCGTAAGCCCCCCAGCCTCTCACGCCGTGGTCCTTTGTCTGCAAGCTAACTCCGTCCTTCTGAAGACGTCGATCCCGCAGTTTTCGACCTCGGTGTTCCCATTCTCGGCATCTGCTACGGCTGCCAGGAGCTTGCTTGGAGAATTGACCCCAGCAACGTCGCTGGCGGCAAGGTGCGTGAATATGGCCACGCCGATGTCAACATTAACAGCAATGGAAACGCGCATGTCAATCGCCTCTTCTCTGGAATCGGCGAATCTATGCAAGGTACGGATTCATCTTGACCTGCCGACGACGCAAAATCGCTTACCCGCATCTCCTGGACAGCATACATGAGCCATTTTGACAAGCTCGTCAAGCTTCCGGCTGGTTTTGTCGCTGTTGCGAGCACAAAAAACTCCGAGTACGCCGGTATCGCTCACGAGACCAAGCCCATCTATGGCGTGCAGTTTCACCCAGAGCTCGAACATGTAAGTCGTCACTTGGCTGTCATTGTCATCAAACCTGGAGTTTATCTAACATCAGTCGTTCCAGACACCGCGCGGTATTGAAATTCTGCACAACTTTGCCATCGATATTTGCGCTGCTCAAGCCAACTGGGTCATGAAGGACTTTATCCAAACCGAAGTTTCCCGCATCAGACAACTCGTTGGCGATCGCGCACAGGTCATCGGAGCCGTCTCCGGTGGCGTCGACTCGACTGTGGCTGCAAAGCTCATGAAGGAGGCAATTGGTGATAGATTCCATGCTATCCTCGTTGATAATGGCGTCATGCGCTTGAATGAATGCGAGCAGGTCAAGGAGACATTGGAGAAGCACCTTGGCATCAACCTGACTGTCGTCAACGGAGCCGACCTGTTTCTCAGCCGCCTCCAAGGTGTCACTGAGCCTGAGAAGAAGCGTAAGATTATTGGAGGCACCTGTAAGTTTACACATCGATCCTGATTTTTTTTCTCGGGTTATCGAGGTGTTGACTCTATTACAGTCATCGATCTCTTCCAGCAGGAGGCGGTCCGTATTGAAAAGGAAGCCGAGAACACTCCAAATGCTGGACCCATTGTCTGGTTCCTCCAAGGCACCGTAAGTTGTACTGTTTTGACTTGTCCCAGATCAACTTGCGCTAACCTGCCTTAATAGCTTTACCCTGACGTGTAAGTTGCTGCCAATTCTGTTAGGCTCGGTATACAGGTTACTAACGGTCGATCAGCATCGAGAGCGTTTCCTACAAAGGCATGTTATCTTTCCGATATTTTCTTGGACGTGGCTCACATTTAGTGAATCCAATACTGATGCTTTCGCAGGACCAAGCGCAACCATCAAGACACACCACAATGTCGGCGGCTTGCCCGATACGCTCAAGGTAATGCTCTTCCTCTTTGGCCCATCAGGAGCTGCTGCCTACTCGGCCACCTCCTTGCACGAACAACCCCATTGGGTGTTTTTATCCCTTTATGGCACTTTTGCTAATACGACGACGTAGCTGAAACTCATTGAGCCTCTTCGAGAGCTCTTCAAGGACGAGGTTCGCAAGTTTGGTCAGGAGTTGGGCATTCACAGAGACCTCGTGATGCGCCACCCCTTCCCTGGGTATGCCTTTTGCGCTATTTGTCTCCCATCGCGCGTTACTAACTTTACAACTAACTAGGCCCGGTATCGCCATTCGTATCCTTGGTGAGGTTACGCCGGAGAGAGTGGCCATTGCCCGTGCGGCTGACCACATCTTTATTTCTGAGATCCGCGCTGCTGGAGTATACGACGAGGTAGGCGCTTCTTAGTCTCTTAGAACTGCGACGGATACTAAATTGTCGCCAGATGAGCCAAGCCTATGTTGCCATCAGCCAAGACAAAGGTATGTTTCCTTTTCCAATCTTTACCTGCCGTTGTGTCTCATCTTCTGACAACTTTTGCAGCTGTTGGTGTCCAAGGAGACGCTCGTGTCTACGGATACCTCGCCATGTAAGTTTTAGTTCTGCGCCCCATTCCTGTTCTCACGGCATTGCAACAACCATCTTGATCTCTTTGCGAAAAACAACGTGGCTCTGGCCAGCTGTAATGGCTTTTGATTGCCACTGACCATGATACAACAATTCTCACCTGGTCCGCGGATGTGCAGTTTCTGACTTTTTTGTTTTGTAGTCTCCGAGCTGTCAAGACGCTCGATTTCATGTCGGCCGAGGTGAGTCCTATGGTTTGTCCGACTTTCCAAAATGAAATGCTAATATTCCTTGCAGCCATACAACTTTGACTTCAACTTGCTCAAGCGTATTTCCACGCGCATTGTCAACGAGGTTGATGGCGTTGCCCGCGTGACATATGACATTACCAGCAAGCCCCCTGGTGAGTAACGGCAAGCGTGGTGGCTACAACGACGGCTAACCGAGACATTAAGGCACCATTGAAATGGAGTAAAAACGAAGATTTTTAATTCAGTGGCTATTATAACGATTTATTTTATATAAAAAAATAAAAAAAAAAATAAAAAAAAAAAAAAGAGGGATGCGTAAAAAGGCAGTAAAGCAAGATGGAGTTTTATTTGTTTTTATTTAGACTTTAGATTCGCGATATATGTGGAACTCTTTGAACCAAGCCCTATGGGCTTTGAAGAGTTTTATTCCGCTATCACGTTGACAATTCGGACGATTCTGCTGACAGAAATCACGGCCAAGCGTACTACGTACTCAGGTGGCACTTCAGCTCGCATGAGAGCTTGCTTAGGCATATAAGGGGCTACGGCCTGATCGGCAAAAGGCTAGGAGAGACTGTTATGAACCAAAGTCTCATCGCTAATATACATGAGGAGCAGCGTCTTTTGCAGAATTATGACAAGTGATATTGTGCAAGCCAAGTCACTGTGATCAGGCATTTTCCAGGTTTGTGATTGGTGGTCCGTGTTTTCTCGTTTTCTCTTCCCGCGTCACGCAGCATGAATGTACGACGTATGTACCTACATGGCTTGTACACGACTAAAAAGGCCAGGTCTCAGGGCGCGCCATTTTATTGCTACTAATTACCCAGGTAGTCGTATGTAGGTAGGTAATACCTGGCGCACTAGGTTCCAGTAGCGCTGCGGGCGCTGAGGCGCTGCGGGCGGAGAGACTTGCGCCACTATGAAGTACCGATAGACTACCGCCGCAGTGCAGGGAGGCCTCGACGAGCACTAAATGGGCAGCCGGGGCTGTTATAGTAGGTACTTATTGTACCTACATACAGGCTTGACCTGTAATATTAGGTTGGTTTGTTGGCGGGGCCGGCAGTTCATCCCCGGCTGAGAAAACGGACTGCTGCAGGGCTGCGGCCGACGCAACCAGGTTATCTGCTGCATATCCATCCAGCTTTCTACTCGAATGCGGCCTCGCCGGAACGCCCTCAGAGCCTGGTGCTGTGTTACCTTTTGAGGCGCCAGCTCGCCTTAGGTTCACCCAAGCGAGCAACATCCTCTCGTCAGAGCGCGCGTTGGACAGAAGTGATGCTCCGCTAGGGTAGAGCCATCAACCGACGACAGTGATGGCCGACATGTCGAACCCGCGCAGCAGCCCAGCCAATACGAAGCGGACACCTTCGCCAAAGTCGCCAGTCCAAAATGACTTGACAGCAAGCACAGCCCAGGATGACCAGCCTGTGAACACGCAGATCCCCTATGTATGTCGACGCGGGAACCCCCCGAGGCCTCTGCTCGCAAACACCAAGGAGCCAGGCAGCCAGCCAACAACCGGCCAAGCCCTCCTCTGGTCCAAGAGCCTGTTGTTGGCGACAGGAAGGAAGACGAATATCGGTGTGCCGATGCTAACAATGGCATCTCCTAGGCTGACGATAGCGACCGCGACTCCGCGCTAGGCGACGATGGCAGGTTCGTGCTTTGATTAACATTCATTCCACCAGTCCTTCTCTCCCGGACGGAAACATGGCCACCGCCCGACGCTCAGCCGTCTTATCGAGCCCAACTGACTTCTGTGGCATCCAGCATCCTCTCGTCGACCGTCTCCTTGTCGGATAGCATCTTTAGCTATCGAAGCCTCTGGGGACGAAGATACCAAAACTCCGCCACGACTGAATACTGGGGACCAAACGACGATACGCAAAATAACGGCCTCGACATTGCCCATCATTTCATCACCATGCTCCTGGGCAATAGACTGTTCGAGGCGCCCATATCGAAGCACTCACCGCGCATCCTGGACGTCGGGACCGGCACAGGCGTATGGGCCATTGACGTTGCAGACACCTATCCGTCGGCCGAGATATTTGGCACCGACATCAGTCCTATTCAGCCTTCCTGGGTACCGCCAAACTGTTCGTTCCACATCGAGGATGCCCAGCTCGAGTGGACTTACACCCCGAGCTCGTTCGACTTTGTACACATTCGCGCCCTCTATGGGAGCATCAAAGACTGGCCGGCTCTCTATCACGAGGCGTTTCTCGTCCTGAAGCCTGGCGGCTGGATTGAAAACTTTGAGTTCAATATTCGGCTCCACAGCGACATTCCCGAAATCCGCGACGATCCAGATCACATCTTCAAGCGCTGGGCCAATGTATTCATCGAAGCCGGAGACCGCATGGGCCGGTCATTGCGAATTGGCATGAACGGCGCAATCGCGAGCCATATGCAAGACTGCGGCTTCGTCAACATTATACAAAAGTCATACCAGGTCCCTGTCGGCGCTTGGAGCAGCGATTCGACATACCAAAAGATTGGATTATACAATCTTGCCTTTATGGATGAAAGCTTGGAAGGATTTGCTCTTTTCATGCTGAGGGAGATTATGGGTTGGGAGTACGCTCGTGTTCAGGTCTTTGTGGCCGAAATGCGCAATGCCATACGCAACGCAAAGATACGGCCCTACTATGTGGTGTAAGTCGCCCAATTTCTTTCCGATGTCAAGCCGCCATCTTTCATGTTTCTTTTCTTCTTTCACCTTGCCAGTATAAAGTCAGGCACATGCTTACCCCTCCCTGCAGGACAAACGTGTATGCGCAGAAACCCAGTACGGGGACAGTCTCATAGCTGCACGACACCAAATTGCATTTTTCAGCGGCACAAGACTGGCTGTTCGATGGTATACGGCAGGATTAGATACTACACAATAGTTTGCATTTGATAATCTGCAATCAAGCACCAGCGTTCTAGCTATTGCCATTCTTTCCAATCTCTTGCCTTCACATATACGAGACAGCGTCTTTCCTACAACCCTCATCAGAAGCAACCAGACTTTTTTGCATTCATCTCTGGTTGCCGGCTTCCTTCACCTACGCCAGCACGGTGCGTTTACGTGTAACGATTTGGAGCCACATGTCGGAAATCTGGAATAAGCCTAGACAGTTGCGAGAATTCCAAGGGCTTAGTGGGTCGATGATGGCCATGTCAAATCTTCGACAAAGCTAGATGCCGTAATAACCTGTCAGCTGCTTCTCTTCAATGCATACAAAGCGGTAATTATAGAAAGTTATACAAAAGAAAAAGAAAGAACGACAAGAAAAAAAAAGGAACGAAAGAAGCGTACCTCAAATACCAGCTTACCCATCTCAATCTGTGCAACCTTCTTGCCGAGGCACTGAAACTTTCCGTGGCCAAAAATGAGCTCATTCGTAAAAATCATGGCCCGTAGCTTATCTGAGTCGGCTTCGAACCATCTCTCTGGGCGAAACGCATCCGCGTCAGCACCATATACCTCCTTGTCGTGGTGCATTGCATAGGCAGAGTACCCAATACAAGTGCCACCAGGTAGGTACACGGATTCATCATTAACGTAGACTGTGTCACCGCTAGGGGGGACATCTCGTGAGAAAATATTTGCCACTGGCGGGTTGAGCCGCAGCGCCTCTCGAATCACAGCTTGCAAGTACGGAAGCTGCTTTGCCTGCGTGGCAGATATTATTCCCTGATTCAAGGCGGGGGCCATGCCTTCTTCGACAGCATCGTCAATCTCCTCTTGCAGCTTTCTGTATACACGCGGGTTGGACATGATGTGGAGCAATGTTACACGGATTCCGGTGGCTGTTGTATCAGACCCAGCAATGATTTGCTCGAGCGCCTCGGTTCGAAGCTCATGGCCAGATAAGCCATGACGGATGAATGAAGCCAACATGTCAGAGCGTTTGTCTGTTGGGTTTGCCGCACGCTCGTCTACAAATCGAAAGCAAGTTGCCATCATTTTACCAAAGCCGTTGCCGTCCCTTGGCGACGGTGCAATGAAGCTGCCAATCCAAGGCATGTGGGTGAGCCAGCTGAAGCCCAGCGCGAGAGCAGCATTTCCAATTTGCAGCCCTTCCTCGCTTGACTGCAGGTAGTTGTCGACATCGTCATCAGATTGAAGCATGCCGAACGCTGTGCCGAGGCCTACCTTGCTAATGACGTCGAGCGTAAAGTATTGCACCTTTCTCGCCATGTCTACCGGCGTAACCTTCTCGTCACAAGAGAGGTACTTGCTGCTTATGAGGTCCAGGAATTGCCGGAGACATTCGTCGATGGAATTTTCGAGGTCGTGGTTCTCGCGACCCGAGTACTGTCCTGCCCGCATCAGCCTCTAAAACAACAAACAGCATTGTGCTACACAGCAGCAAGCTACCTACCCCAGGGGCCATTTGCTTCCTCCTCCTGTCGTGCTTCTCATTATCGGTCTGGCTGAAGACATTGTCTCTGCGATGCTCGATGCGGGCCGCATTGTAGTACCAGTCCGACCGCTTGTATCCGGGCTTGTTATTCACGTGTGCCCACACTTGCGCCGACGACGTAACGAGGATATTCGGGGCTACTCTCGCGATCGGACCTGCGAATAACACGCGCGTTAACAACTTCCAACTCTGCTGTAGGTCTTATAGTAGCACGAGACAGTCCCTGACCATATTTTTGGTTCGCCTTTGCGTAAAAGAGGTGACAGTCACCAGCAAGCATCGCCCGGCTATGGGGGATATTGGACAGGGCGGTCCAGGGGGAGCCATGGAATCTTCGCAGCTTGGAATAGGCCCAAAGACGGCTCAATATATAGAAGATGACAATCGCAGACACACATGGCAATATTTGCCGAGAATTGGTGAGTTCAAACTCCATTTGCCCAAGTTTACGGCGTATGGGGGACTCCAAGAAGGTGTCTATCCCGGTCCTAGGCCATTTGTAGTCTTTGGCCTATTTGAATTTGACTACGAGTACGACGAAGTACTTCCCCTAATACACCGGTGCCTCCAGCCTCGTCAAATGTACGAATTCTTACGCCAGCATCAGCTACTAAAAGGCGGGAGCGGGCCGTTCGCCCCCTTGTCTCCCTGTCATCATTGAGCGATAGGGTACTTATAGTCTGTACTCCAAGGCCCTCCGCTATAAGTTCGAAAAGTGATACTTCGTAGTTTTGGTGAACCATGACCCCCGCAGGAGACCTGCAAGCAGCCAAGTGCCGAGCGCCACCATGCCAGCCTCTTGGCATGGTAGCCAATGATATTGGGCCACATGGACACCCTAGTCATATAACTGCACCGGGGACACGGCACAGGTAACACAAACCTGGCATGAAGCCCCCCGAGAAAACTGACAGGACGATCCGTATGAGAATTCCGGCTCCTACAGAGTTCCGGTCTTGCCAGATGCTGCTGCAGCAGAGGCACGCCTTGACCAATAAGAGCCCCCGCCGTATATGCATGCCGGAAATTAGTTCGAATGTCTGGTCCGGTGGTTTCCCATGAAGTGCTGTATGTGCGCCAGTTTTATTGGTGTAAACGCTTTAAAAGTACATCGTACTCGGTATCTGACCCTGCCGCCTGGCTTGGTGGCTTGCAACTGGGATGGCAGTAGGCGAAAATCAACCATGCTGAACCGGAATAATTAAGGAATCTCAGGTTTTTGCTAGAATACTGGCAAAACAATATATAGTAGTGGCATTCTGAATGAAAAGTAATACATGGTTAGGGCGCAGCTCGGCCGAGAGCCGGTATGGTCTTGTAAAAAGAGGCAGAGTGCTCGGCTCCGGGAGCGCACTCAACCTCCTGGCCAGATATAGGGTAGCGAAAGTACATTCCAACAACCCTATGCAATTCCGAGTGCATTATCCGCCTAACTCGTACCAAAAACTGCTAAGCTCTGTAAGATGGTCTACTGTAGAAAATTAATTATTCAAGGTGTAAACAGTTCGTGTAGTCGTCATGATTAGACTTTGTGCATACTGATCTGCTCAAACTTAAGGTTGAAGCCACCGGACTAGCGCAAACACTACTTTACTTGACAATGCGGATAGTTATTCGGGTACAGCCTATCCTTATTGGGGATTAACTTAAGCTGAACAAAGTCTTCCCAACCTGCTATGCTTTCAGCGGTATTGAGGCGAGCCCTTATGAGCTTTTTAAAGCAGTCATAACTGAAGTTATATCGATTTAGTGTTGTAGCGATGCTACTGGAGCGCACACAACCCCGTCCTTGGCTCTGTCCCTTTCCGAGAGCCACCGGCCGTTTGATGAGAGCTAGATGCCATCCTTGTACACTTTATTAATAGTGTCATCCTAATATTTCGTTTATTCGGCTAAAAAGCCTTGAAGCCAAGATACAAGCCTGAGTAGCTGTTGCCGTAACAAGCCAGCCCCATGTCACGTTTGCGAAAACAGAGTGCAGTTGCATAGTAGTAGTTAATTAAAGATTACGTGGTGAATAGGGGCAACGTAGTTATAATTCGCGAAGGGCATTCTTTTTTTTTTTTAGACCTAAACCAGTTCTTCGTTTGTTTTCGATACAACGATAGTATGAGGGCGCCGTCCGGCTAGCCTTGCCGTCACCGGCCAAACACCCAATATGACTCACTAGAGTACAAGTAATCAGCAAACTGGGCTTGCGTGCTTCTCAACCCTCACGCGAGAATAAAATCCCAAACGCCGTGCTCTTCCTTTGCTGCTGCCTTCCTCTCTACTCTGTTGCAAATTTGTTTCCTAATTAGCCCCACGAAATGGACAATAACGCGCCGGTGTCGCGTGTCGTGGGTACCAGGTTAAGGCTAGCTAAGGCCGCCGACATACCGATAATTCAAACCCAAGTCGCAAGCGCTTATACAAAATACATTGGTAGAATTGGGAAGCCTCCAGCTCCAATGCTGGCTGACTATTTCGAGCTGATGCAATCACACCAAATCTACGTTTTGTGCCAAGACGGAACTGGCACAATTGTAGGCTCTATTGTCTTGGGACTTCCACAAGGCAGCTGGTCAGCGAACATCAACAATTTGGTAGTAGACCCGAGCCAGCAAGGAAAAGGGTTCGGGAGCGCCCTTATGAGGTGTGCCGAAGACGTTGCTGTGGATAATTCACGTACATCCCTGGACCTGTATACGAATGTCAAGATGCATGAGAACTTTGCACTATACCATCGGATGGGGTTCAAAGAGGTAGATCGGCGGACGGAATCAGGTTACGAGCGTGTGTATTTTAAGAAGGACTTGGCATGACGGCGGCCTGTGTTGTCAACAGCTTGTTGGTTCCTGTCGTTTTGCACGGACGCTAGCCGCCGTGACCTTCACCTTGGTGGACTCATATAATCACAAGCCATTGGCTGGCAGAGTTGACTCTTCTCGATTACTGAATTATGTAAAGTAGTGTGGGCATAGGATGAAGTTTCTCGGATTGGTATGTATGGTGTAGAATAATACATGTATAAACTGATGCCTTTTAGTACAGCTCAATCCTTTCCAATGTGACAACGGAAACCTGTCCGACATTTAATCTTCCGCAGCGGCAGATGTAGCAGCTATACTATCGCGAGGGACTTCTTTGCGATAGCCAGCACTGGACCAGGTCTCGGATTTGATCGGGTTGACGCGACGGATGTACATTGTGTCAATTTCCTCGAGCGTGCGGTCCTTGGTTTCAACAAGGAAGAAAAACACAATCAAGGCGAGGGCACCGCAGCAGACTGCAAAAACAAGGCCGTAGTAGTAGTCGATTTTGTCGGTGACGAAGCGCGTGCAAAAGGACAGAAGGAAGTTGAACACCCAATTGACGGCGGTGGCAAGAGCAAGGGCACTACCTTTGTATCGAAGGGGAAAGATTTCGGCGTTGTAAGCCCAAACAAGGGGGCCCCAGGAAATGGCAAATGCGACAATGGCAAGGCACGAAAAGGCGATCATGACTTTGCCAGGCCCAGGAGTGGCTGTAGGGTTCGTCGTATCCAACTTGAAGTGACCGACGAATGCAAAGACAAAGAAGCACATGCACATCCACGAAGCACCGCTGATGAGCATCTTACGGCGTCCAAACTTGGAAACAATAAAAAGAGAACAGAGCGTGGCGACAAAGTTGACCGCACCGAGTATGAGCTGGGTGATGTAAGAGTTGCTGATGCCAGTTGACTTGAAAATGTCAACACCGTAGTAAAAGAAGTAATTGACACCAGTGAGCTGCTGGCCAGCAGAAAGAGTACAGGCCAAAATAGTTCGGTAAGCCATGCGAGGTCCAGTAACAATCTCCATAAGACTGAACTCAGATGCCTGCGCGGCCTCCTCGTCGAGCTTCGCCTGAATGTCTTCAATCTGATGCTGAACAACCGGGGCATCTTCAGGCATGCCTACAAGACGGGCAATTGTTTTGCGAGCTTCGTCCTGTCGGCCCCGGCCATAAGCGTAACGCGGACTTTCAGGGAAAAAGAGGATGGCAACACCGAGGACGAGCGACCACGCAAACGTTAGCCCATCCGTGATACGCCACGACGCGCTGCTGTTTTCAATTCTTTCGGTACCGTAGTTGACAATTTCCGAAAGGAGAATGCCAAAAGTAATAAAGAGCTGCCACGAAGAGGCAATAATACCTCTTATTTTGGCGGGAGCGCATTCGGATTGGTACATCGGGACGGCAATGGAGAAGGCGCCGACACTGAGACCAGTCACCAAACGCCCGACGGCAAACTGAACCCAGTGATGCGACGAAGAAATTTCGATGATGGTTCCGACGTTGGCAAAAAAAGCAGCCACTGATATAGTCAGTCTACGGCCGAATACATCCGCAAGCTTTCCGGAAGTGAGTGCGCCAAACAAGCAACCAACGCTGAGCAAACCAACAATGGTTCCTTGGCGGGCTGCACTCCAATATATTGTACCATCTGGTTGGACTTGGCCGAATCGTTTCCCGTAGTCTTTCAAGCCGAAGAAACCTGAGATTTCACCACTGCAAAGGACGGTCTCGTGTTAGCCGAATGGAAAGGGAAAAAAGGGCTGTTCAATTGCTCACCTGCAGTATCCAAAAACGAGGCCACCAAGACTGGCAGTAAGGCCAGACGCAACTGCAAGAAAAGTAACATGTTGCTCATCTTCTTCTGATACAGAATGCGCATGGGTGATTTGGGCCAAATCCGGCTGAGCATCCTGGTCCTCGGATACCGGCTCCTTCTTGGCCTTGCTAAAGAAGCCCATGTCGGCGGGGTATTAGTTGAAGATACTGAATTGAGCAGTTGTTCCAGAGCTGACAATTGGGACAGCGCAGAACGGTACACGGAGTGCAGAGGAGATACGACTTTAAAACTTTGCGTCTGCGAGACCAATACCTCGCGTATAAGATCTTTTTTTTCCGCGCTACCCACATTAGCTTCCCAAAGTGCTGCTCTTGTTGCAGGGCATCGTCCACTTCCGGGCACGGTGGACCCTGACCGAGACGGACTTTACCAGACGTCAAGCACTACCTCGATGGCTCAACAGATATTGCACCACGGTGGAGCCGCTAAGGCCGTTATTCAACTGTGCTGTACCTCCGTACTTCGTACAACGATGCCTGCGTGCTATACATAGCCGCCATAGATAAGACGGAGATACGGACCCATCAAAATCGTTGTGGAACAGGGCCAAGAAAAAATTCAGATTCTTCGCTCAGTCGTCTCAATCCCTATATAGTCAGGTCAACTGGACCAGAAGATATAAGACAAATCCCATTGCACTATACCATGTCATAGCAGTTGGAAGGGAGCGGCGGGCGGTCGGCATGGTGGTACGGCAACAAAGTATGATCCTCAATCGCGAGCTTTATTACGGTGCCATTGTCATCTGGATACTACAGGCTTCCATTTGCAAACAACTGGTTATAATTATGGGCCCAATTCTCTCCTAGCAATGACGCGGCACGTCTTTTACCAACGGATATGCTCTGTACGAGTAATAAGAGTGCTCATTATCGTGGACAAAGCGGGAAGAGTGGGCGGGTATGTATCCAGAGAGACATCGCCTGCCAATGGCTGGAATCAGGGATGCTTCGCGAATAAGAACGGAGTATCTTCCCCTCTTCATAGATTTTCCCGTCTATCGGTGAAATTGCGTCCTTTTTCTCCTACCATGCATATTCTAAAGGAGTCTTGAGCCCCAGTGGACATGTACTTTACGTCGTAAGCGTTGGCACTGGACTTGAAGTGGCCATATTCGAATGTTACGCTCTTACCACATATAGCAGCCCAAACTACGCAGGCGACGGTTTCATCTTTAGCCTGCTCGTCGCAAAAGAAGGTACTGCTGACTCGTAGATGCTGCCTTTGGCGAAAGAATTTGCGAGCTCTTTCCCACTGCGGTATTCATGCGATAGGTCAGTGCCCATATTATTAATCCACAAGAATGCTCCAGCGGCCAGTTTCAGCAAGTTGGTCGGCCCGGCCGAAGGGTCAAAGTGGACTAGATCGGGAGGATGTGCCGTATGCGTGGCGTTGCCTTGGTGGCAGATACAAGTCAAAGCATGCTGCGCACCGTTAATTAATACAGAGTACTCCGTATTGCAGTTCACAATTGGTTGCACCCTTTCTTCTAGGAACGGCTCCTGCAAGAAATCCTGGCTACAATCCGTTGATACTATGTGGCATGGCTGGAAACGCCAAACTAGAGCAGCAACAACTTTACCTTATGCGCGAGGGACATTCTCAGTCGAGTCCAGTGACAGTTAATGTCACTCTGCGCTCTGGCGAGCCATTGTAACTTATTCCAAGACGGTAGCTCAGTGGTATTATTAGCTGCGTGGCAACCTAGCGTAGTAGGGGTCTACAGGGCGCCGAGTCGGTCTACTAAAAAGCCCCACACCCCAGGACTACGCCAACTGGACGCTTTGTTAATTATGTGCTGCTGTATGCCATTAGGTAAGCTGTTAAGGAGGCTGGAAATAGCCGAGGTAAGACGATACACCTACAGCGCTCTTCGGCTCTGTAGACTAGGCCTATAAACCTACTTTCCAGCAGAACAGTATACTCGACATAGAGAAATAATTACAATGACTGGATATCTTCAAGTTACGGCCGCGGGCTGGATCCTACTCTCTTTCGGCCATACGGTATATTTCGCCGTAGCAATCACCATCCTCAAAACCTTGGCTGACAATTTCGGAATAGATGTCGGCGAAAGACTGGCAATCCGGCCAAAAGTTCAATTCCTTACCTGCAATTGCCAAAACCTGCGCAAGGGCCGGCTGGTATCAAGGCAGTGGGTTCTTCATCATGAACGGTCTGCATCTCTATCTACCTGCGCCATAGCAATCTTGCGTCTAACTTTGGCAGCTCTTCTCAACTACGCTTGGTCACAAAATCCTGCTCTACTGTCTGAGCCTGTCCACAAAGCCATCGCGGCTCTCATGGTGTCAATTATTGGTATAAGTTCAGCATGGTATGGTAAGCAGAGGGTGATGCCGAACGCATTTGCAACGGGTATGGTCGCAATCTTGCAGGGATATGCTGCCTTTTTGGCATGAACCTATTTGTCATATGCGATTGTTCCGAGATAATTTTTACCAACTCTCGCAGGAAGTCAACTCTCAATGCTCATAACGGAATAGTAACTTCTATTGTGATTAACACGGGGGTGTGGGAAGAAAACGCCTGCTGTCTGTCTTTGAGGGAGTACTGCCGGAGTGAGCCGAACGAGCCAGTATCGAAGAGCAAAATCACAAGCTTTTCTGGGTATAAACAGCAAATGAGTTTCTATTTTAATACAGTAAATCTATTTTTGGGAGACTGCGCGCTTGTTTGTACTTTAGTGCTTGTGGTCGCAAACGATAACCTCCAGCTGGTCATAGGGTTCAATGACGGTGACGTTGTTGGCGTCGATGCTGTAGTCAGGCTTGCTGGCAGCCTTCATTCTGGCGTTGCCCTTGGGGACGGTTTCACTGTTGGCGAATCGCTTGGCGCAAGTGCCACCAGGGTGGATGAACTCATCATAGTAGCCCTGGTAGGTAGCATATTGGTGGAAGACCTGTCCCCAGTTACCAGCAATGCTGCCAAAGCCACCAGGAACAACCTTGTCGAAGACACCAATCTTGCCCGCCTCGGCAAAGTTCTCCATCCAACTGGTTCTTCCGTAGCCGGTGACGGTATGAGAGTCCTTGGCATACTCATTCTGCCAGTCGCCGGTGCTGCTGAAAGGAGACGCACGGTCGGTGCGACCGTGCCAGTCCAGGCTATGCGACATTTCGTGGAGGACAGTAGCCAGATCTGGAGCGCTTTCAAAGACGACGTCGCCGCTGTTGTAGATGAAGGCAGCAGCGCCATCATTGAGACCGGGAGTGGCAATGGGGTGGCTGTTCCCAAGTTAGTTGAGTGAAAGGTAAGAGAAAGCGTCGAGGCATACCGAATGAATTGTCTCATGTGGACGGGAGCGCGGCCAAACATGTCAATCATATCAATTTCAGAAGCACCAGCATTTCTGTGGCGGCAGAAGGTCCAGCCTTCATGGCAATCATCATAGTGCACGTTAAAGATGGTAAAGTCGTCGGGGTTCAAGCCATGGCTTTGCGCAATCGACTTGCATCCCTCCGGAATCCAGCCAGGGCCCCAATAATCCCATTCAGAATGAGTAGGGTGCAGGTAGTTGCGAAGTTCATTTTCAAAACGGCCGTAATCAAAGCCTGGGTTCATTTCTGGCTTGTCTGGGTTGGCGGCAAGCACGAGGCCTGCGCCGACGACAGCGGCCACTGTCGACTTGAAGACCATTTTTGCAGGTATGATTGAAAAAAGTATTAAAACGCAATACAGAGTTTGAGATAGAGCAAAGCCTACAACCTACCCATTTACAATCGCGAGGGAAATGACATGCTTTATATTTTCCTTCATCTTCATAGGAAAGCCGGTCATTTTCGAACCGTGTTGTGTAGTCGTAAGATCTAGTCGCCTTGGCCCGCTAGCGCAGGAGCAGTCAGCTTTTGGCGCATATTGAACAATAAGCACCGAGTGAAGCTGTCAGCAGCGTAGGCCAAGCTTATTATTACCAGCTAGTCATTATTGGGCAGGTCGCGGAACATCGCCCTGCCACGTGGGCTTCGACAACGAAACAAATACTTTTGTTGGACAGAGCGCAACCGACAGTGAAAGAGATCTAATAAAGAAAACAGTTGCAAAGACACTTGAATCTATACTGCTCAGTTGTATAATGTAGGTTACGTGTGTAGACACAGTGCTCGTGGGATTAAGATGAGGCAGCCCTATTAATGTGTGGGGAGTTGGAACAGTATCACTCTGGAGCAATGATATGCTGGATTGCGGAATCTTTCTTGGTTGGGCTTATAAGCCCTCACGTCTATTTCTGTAAACCAAAATCGACTACAACAACGTCAGGGAGCACTGACACGTTTCGATCGAGTAATCATACGCCGTCACGTTTCTTGCTATTGTAAGCGTGATGAAGGCAAAAAAAGTAAGCGACTGGGAATTTTGCAGAAAACTCTACGGCTTTCGCAGAAAGTTTCCCGACGATGTTATCCGCGGCGTCCGGCTTTGTAAGATTTAAGTGGCGCGTTGTACGGTGGACGGGCTTACATCTCGGCGACTTCAAGAAAACGGGCCTATTACATTACAACTCTAATATGGCCCACAATCGGGGCGGACTAAAATAGCGCTTGCAGCAATTTGCTGTGAGTACGGAGTAGTCTTTGCCAAATCATCCCGTACCGCCACAGAAGTTTTTGTCGCCTTGAGCATGACGAAGGGGTAAAAGAAACTGGTTCGATCCGATCGCTGGTCCTGTAAAAGAGCTAAGTACAGTACAGGTAGGCTATGTATTACTGCGATATGAGGTACAAGTCATCTGAACGTCAATATGAAATATTATATTTACATTCTATATGCTACTCCGGTTTCTCAGGCTCGATCTACCACGCTAAACGCCACTGGTAAAAGCTAACCCGCCGGCTTCCTGATCCACTGTCATCGAGTGCTTTAATCCACACACTTCAAAGAGTCGAACAGGTGTAAGATCTTTCGGTGTACCAACAACGCCTTTTGTCTTCAACAGAGTCAAAGTCTCCTTGATGGCTCTGTATGCGGGAGCCAAACAAGCAAACGAAAATATCATAATTCTGAAACCCATTTCTCGGGCTTCATCAACGGTAATGGTTGGGCTGGCCCCGTTCTCGACGCTATTGAGAAGTAAAGGCCATGGCGCAAGATCTTTTACTGCTTGTGCAGCCTGTTCTTTTGATTTGAAACCCTCAAGAAGGCCAACATCAGCGCCGAGATCCCTAGCCGTTCGGAGCCGTTCAATACACTCATCGTAACCAAGAGATTGCAGGGCATCTGTGCGTGCAATCAGCACAAAGTCAGAGCGCATGCGTACTCGAGCTGCGTGCGCAGCGCGGATGCGCGCATAGTACTCTTCACGAGGAACGACCTTCTTTCCAGAGAGATGGCCGCATCTCTTGGTCAAGACTTGGTCCTCAAGATGTGCGCCGGCAACTCCAGCTCTGATATATTGTTCGACAGTTCGTGCAGCCATGATGGGGCCTGAATAGTATTAGTAACCTTGATCTGGTAAATCTAGACGACTGTTGAAGTGAAAGGGTCATCTATTCATCTTACCTCCGTATCCAGTATCCATATCTGCGATGAGAGGGGGTCCGAATGGGTCCAGATTGGCAATCATATCAGCATTCTCTCTCATTTCATGTAGTTGGGCAATTGCCAAGTCGGGTTGTCCAAGGCGCGAAGCTGTGGTACCTGCACCAGTCTATATTGCACGGCGGCGATTAGCTATATTGGCGGCTCACATGTGTTACCTCTTTCACGTACCATGTACATGGCGTTGAAGCCCAGCTCAATCGCAGTGCGAGCAGAAAGGCCATCATATACACCGGGGCAAACAACCAACTCGTTTGTCTGCTCGATCATTTTGCGAAGCTTTTTGGCACCGGAGATAGGCTCTTCTAGCTCTGCATGGACTGGGCTCAAAGGCAAGTAATCTGATGAGCCATTCTCACCATGGGGTGATGTCAACCCCTCGTCAAGCGTGAGCGGCTGCGGCGGGATCTCCATCTCAATAGAAGGTGCCATTTCGGTTCTGTGGGGAAAAGGCTCTTTGTGTAAAAGGGTTCAACTTCAGCTAGGGCAAAGAGTTGTAGAACAGTGCTGCCTGAAGTCCGTGAAAAACGTTTATAGTTCTACTTTACAGGAAAGATCATCGCAGGGAATCAGCAAGCATCTTTATACACGCATGTTGTCCGTCGCCTGAGGCGTATCCACAATCCAAACGACGTTGGATTAATACAAGTTACGATATTAAAACTCGCTTCATGCCGGTGTACTGAGACTCTCAAGTCAGGGTTTAGAGTTTACTCTTACCCTGTCCTTGGCGATTACTACAACGTGCGCTGCCAGAGCCACCATCAGTATCTGCTAATTCTTCCCTTTTCTTGGGGCCCCGTAGTTTGCCAGTCAACGGCTGACCGAGCATGAGTGAATTGTTGGGACGAAAGATGCGTGTGCCATAATAACCGCCGGCACTGGAGGACCACCAATGTTCCCAAGATGGGCAATACCACCCTGCCTGGGGCGAGGCAGCATAATTTATTGGGGACGGGGGTAATACTTTAGTAAGTGCGACAGTCTAGTCTCGCGCCGCTTCTTGGCGGACAGTATCTCAGCGAGCCACGAGCTGCAAGGGTGCAGGATGAACGACACATAGCGTGTCCGAGACACTGCATCAAGCACCCGCATGGAACGTTATTATATACCTTATTTTGACTTCTGGGTCATTTTTGCTCGGCAACGTTTCTTTTATTGGCGTAATCTTATCAGTGGGTGTTTACTTATCTCCACCTGACCAACACATTTCTCCATCATCCTTGGCCAGATCGTTGTCCACATTCACCCGACCCGGTATTTACCGCCCGCAAAAAATTTGATTGCCGCTTGATAACCACGAGAGCTGTAACAAACTTGACATCTCCTATGCTCTTTTCTCAAACTAAATATACAGGGAGGTTTCTTTCCCCTGTCAATTTACTCTCTGTCGCCTGCCGTTGAGTACCATTTCCCATTCTAATAACACTATGGAGTCGGAAGGCAAGTCAGAGCAAGACTCCGAAAGCGGACAGCCCGTCAAGACGAGGCCCACCTTGACAGAGAGGTTCTTGCAAGAGGTTGATCTTCGGTTTACCTACTTGCCGCTTTTGGTTTGCTGTTTCATTACTGGACTGACAGATGGCACAATCTATAATGGTAAGTACTCTAGAGTTCTCGTTGAGAGCTTTCTCTCACACAATAGTATCTAGCCTATGGCACTTTCGTGTCTATGCAAACAGGTAAGAGCACTCGCTAACCCTGTGCCCCATCACTGTATTGAAAGCTGACTTTGAGCCCCCAGGAAATACAATATTCATTGCCTTGGGCACCTCGGGATACAACAACAAGCCCTACGGCTGGGCGCGCTCACTCTGCTCTATTGCCTTCTTCATCATTGGCTCCTTTGCGTTCTCGCGGATCTACAAGTATCTTGGCGGCCAGCGTCGCGGAGTTCTGACCGGATCCTTTCTGTTCCAGTTCCTCTGCGTAGTCGTTGCGGCTTCAATCGTGGAGGGCGGGATTATTGAAGGCTCATATCCATCTACCCAACCTGCCTCGTACGTCGACTTCAAAGAGCTGATTCTCATTGCCCTGCTGAGTTTCCAGGCTGCTGGTCAGATTGTCAGCAGCCGGGCCCTCAACGTCGGTGAAGTTCCCACAGTGGTCATCACCAGTTTGCTGTGTGATCTTATGTCTGATCCAGCCCTGATTTCAACAGACCGCAATGATAAGAGAGACAGACGGTTTGTTGCCTTTGTGTTGACACTGGCTGGTGCTATATGTGGCGGCTGGATCTCGAAAGCATCGGGCGCTGTCCAACCGTCGTTTTGGACAGTGGCTGGTCTGAAACTGGCAATATCGGCAGCGTGGATTTTCTGGAAACCCAAAAAGCAGCCTCCAGCAGCATGAACCTAACGAGAACTCTATTATTTTGACCGTTTTAACAAAATAGAAGCTTTTATTAGACAAAAAGTATAGCTAATATATTACTGAACAACTTCAACCTAGGTTCCAGGATGGGGCTGAAACATCCAGACCTCTGTTTTGTTGCTGCGAAGCGTTATTTCTTTCTCTAGTCTTGTCACCTTGTAATTTGTCTGTACCCTACCTTCTCTCAGTATTATCCTTCTTTTGCATGGCTTCTTTCTCATCGGCTGTGAGGTCAGCCTCAGCCCTTCCCAGCCGCATTGTAATTGTAACCAAGATGGCAACTACACCAAGTGCCACACCAAGCCAAAAAGCAATCCTAAACTGTTCTAGTAGAGGGATGGGGTGACCTCTCGCAGTTTGTGTAGTTGAAACCACAAGTTCACTAACACCCAACCAGAATGAGCTTCCCAGATATATGAGACTGTTTGTAAGCCCCCCGACCGCAGCTTGGTCCCGTTTAGGTACACTTGTCGTGATGAAAACATTCGTGACGTTGAACATAAGATCGACGCCAATGGTGCCACAGCACATCGCGGGAAAGATAAATGCCCAATAAATATAGTTTGTGGGCTCGTCCGGAGACTGTGAGGGCGCGAGGGCGAACAACAAAACACACAGCAAGAAGCCGACGCTAGAGATGGCCATGAGAATCTGGCTTGAGATAATGTGTAGAAGAAGGCCGCCGCCTATGGCTAGCATAATACCTCCAACCACTAATGGGGCATACCATGCCGCGGTCAAAAGTGGTGTGACTTCGAGGAGATCTTGGATGCTGCACTCATCTGTTAGTCAATTGGGGCGGAGAGAAGCTGTATCACCGTGACTTACTAGAGACTGCTATAGAACATAAATATGGAAAAAAGGCCGAAATAGCAGAAGAGCCCAATTGACAGCCTCATCATGTACTTGATTCGCAGCACGTGAACCGGGACGAGTGGCTGCGCCGAAATCTTTTTCTGGACGTAAACAGCAGCGCCGAGAAAGAGAAAACCCACGATTAAACAAACATACACATATGGAGTTTTCCAACCCTGCGGTGCATGATTTGCATCTGTAAGAACGTAGCTGACTAGCGCAATGCCAGGCACGATGGTGGCCAACCCCCACCAGTCCATGCGTGCGTCGTCACTGGCATCGTTGAGGTTTTTGGGAACAACCATGAACCCGAGACCAAGTAGAGCCAACTGCAACATACTCCCAATATGAAAGTACCATCTCCAGCTGGCATACTCGGCCGTAAGAGCGGCGACGAAAATGCCAAAATAAAACCCCACGCAGGCAAAAGCTCCGTAAATGCAATACACCAAGTTTTTGCGTGGGCCAGGGCGATATATTTGACCAAGCAGGGCCAATCCAGCAGGTAAAAAGGCGGCAAATCCAATGCCTTGCATTGCCCGGCATAAGATTATGAGAATGTAGTTTGAGCAGAAGCCATTAAGGCCCGACCACACCAGCAGCCAAAGATGTCCGTAAAGAAAGATTTGGCGGGCACCGAGCTGAGCGCAGAGTCGTGCAAATGGCAAGAGAAAGGCAGCCCCAGCCAGATTCGGTACAGCAGCAGGCCATGTTCGTGCAGATTTCGGAAGGCCAATTGCGGGTGCTAGGCTGGGAAGGATAATGTTGAAACCGCTTGTAAAATACTCGCTCATCATCAACGATATTACAATAGCAGTGACAAATCCGAACTCGATCAGATTTGTAGAAAAGATTTCCGGACGTTGGCGACCAAGGCGCTCGATCTCAGCCTGATTTAGCTTGTCCGAGCTCTGATCGCTTAAAGAAGATGGCCGTTGCTCCTCGGCGTCGTCAACCGCGGTGCTGTTCTTTTGGCCCGCCATTGTGTGTTGTTGGTTGCCTCATCGTACAGCACGGAGGAGAAGAGGAGTAGCAGTCTATTAAAGCAGTCGAGCACTTAGTTTTCCCACGTCATGATGAGAGCTTTCACGAGCTCACATATGCGAAAACATTCCAGCGTTGTGTAAGGGTGCTACCACCCGAATGAGACACATCGGAGCAGGATGGAGGCCGCCTGAGCTCGCACCAAAAGCAAAGCTGTAAATCGTTCTCTCAGCATATTAGAATTGCGAGACAAAGATTGCAAATAGTAAATATTATTGTAATAATTCAAAATTATCCTGTGATTTTTTTTATTTTTTATTTTTTGGCCAGAGCTCACAAAAGCCCGGTATCGTTAGGCTCCCGACCTACAAGCTAAGCGATCGTAAGACCCAATTAGGCAGTAGGTGGCTGGAGCGGGAATGGTGGCACTCCTGGGCGGAGAGAAGGTGAGACAAAGTCATCATGCCTCGCAGGTCTCACATTTATATGTCCGGTGCTCTGAACAGGCAGTACAATACTCTTGCCTGCAAATGAGCCCTGATGGTTCCTCCGTTTTGCATGATTGGCTAGCAAAACTGTTGAGCTGCAAAAACGCTGCAGTCACCATGACATTTGAAGTCGTACTTCAAAGCGGCGGTACTGTTCACCCTTAGTTACCACCTGTACCGAGCAGAGGATAACTAAGGGATAAAGAAGGGATAAGTGAATCAGTCAAGGACAAAATAGCAAGCCGCTCATTCACAGCCGTTGATGAGCAGGATCAGGAGTGCGGTTCCCGGTTACGTGAAATGTGTTCCCGGCTCCGCGGGACAGACACATCCGACCACGAACCAGTATGCGCCAAGGTCTGGGCCAGAACGGGGATTAAGCTACGTGTCTCACACAGACCATGTCGGGCTAGCATCGTATTAATGCATGCACGTTGTTTGTCTGTAGATCGTCGTGCGTTCATTTCACGAGAGTGCTTCGTTGTGTCTCAGCACCAGCCTCGCGCTGTCAGGTACTGGCCGTGTGATGCGACAGCAGTTAGCCGAGCTGTCAGTGTGTGAGCTGATGCAGTTGGTTTGTGGCGTTCAGCATGGACTAAAGGGCAGGTTGAAGCACTGAGGGTCTCAACATCCTCTGCTTCTGCACCGAAACTTGGGAAGCATAACCCAAAGGAGCTTGGCAAAGCGCAAGTGGCGAGTTTCGCGGTGGGCGATCTTCTTCTTTTTTTTCTAAACTGGCATTTTGTTTTGGAGTAACATTTTAGTCTTGGTGAGTGTTTCCAAGATTACGGCGGATAGATGCGTCAGAAAGAAACGAAGGGAGAATGAAAGATTGCAGAATACGACGTAGATCTGAGATTTGATACATGTTCATTCATCAGTGTGTCATCGATCCTGTTCTGTGTTCGGGGGGGGCCACTCGGAACAGCGGCTCCGAAGCACTAGTCACCTCAAACACTGATACACTTGCTTCGCCTTGAGCCACCGAGCGGACTTTTGGTGCCGAAAGCTCGGGCTACCTTGCCTAGAACAACTAGTCAGAAACCACTAAAAACCGTTCCTGTTGCTATAAACAGGCCAACCCTCGTAGTAACGGCCGGTGAGACGTCTGTCCTGTACTTAGACTTTCCGCTGCATGACATTGGGCAGAGTGTGTAAGCTGTGCCCTGTGCACATCGTACGTTACTAGGCCGATAATTGGTGGCTTCTTAACCTCCGTCGTCACCAACGATGTGCCTCATTCACGGCCTGACCGGCAGTTGGACTCAAGAGTGCCTGCAGGTACAAGGACATGCTGAATGTTGTTAACCCGGACTAAGCCGATACAAGGCACCGGACAAAACGATTCTTTTGAAAACCCGACGAACATGGCCCTCCTCAGAGATCATCTGGAGGCTCAACAGTGCATGTGCCGATTCTTTCACTAGAAGCGTGAGAATGAAAGCAGTTTCTTGAATGGTGCCGTAAGAACAGGGCGCCACAACCCCTATATCAGTAGGCGGCGCCACTGAATGTAGAGGATCGCCGCCCGGAGTTTGGTGCCATTGATTAGTCGGTGGACTTTGTGCGCAAATCTGCCGGGTCCAGTCTAATAACTGCGCTGGTAGATCCTTCTGTCATTAGCTGTTAGCGTCCTTGACCCAAGAAACGCAACCGGCAGGGCTGGCCTAGGCTTTGCGCTAGCATGGTGGGAACTTAAATTGCTGACAGATACAGGGTGTTTTCTAGGAATCGCATTTTGCGAGGCGCATTGACAAACAGCCTCTGATCATCATTGCATCTCTAAGATCGTCTGCGATTCCAAATTTCGTGGCTCATTGTAGCTCTGGACAGAGGCTGGTGACGTTGTCTTGTCTCATCTCGCCAACGTGACTTGACGCCTCACACCCATCTTAACCGGACATTGAGTCACAGCCAATCGAGCAAGGCAAAAACATGTTTCGCACTCAATCCAAAGGACCTGGTCACTTGGCCCTCAAGGAGCTGTCAACTGGTACCTTTGGGGATGATGGCCGTTTTAAGATCCGGTTTCACAATGATCTCTTATCGCTGGCAACTTGGTATCGCCGCCAACAGGTCAAGCGCACGCCAACAGCGCCACTGGTGGAAGAGAACATTGAAGGCATCCCGCGACTCAATATTGCCATCCACGTCGTGGGGTCGCGCGGAGATGTCCAGCCGTTCATACCTATTGCGAAACTTCTGACAGAACCGCCATTTGGCCATCGGGTTAGAATCTGCACTCATCCTGTCTTCAAGGACTTTGTCGAGTCTCAGGGCATCGAGTTTTTCAGCATTGGTGGCGATCCTGAAGCCCTTATGGCTTACATGGTCAAAAATCCTGGACTTCTCCCCAACAGAAAGAGCGTCAAAGATGGAGATGTTGGCAAGCGACGCCAGGAAATGTGGCAAATTATGAATGGTGCCTGGCGTAGCTGTATCGAGGCCGGTAACGGTATGGGCGATGCGATCAAGGCCGCATACGTCGCGAACCCCAAAGACCTTTTCATCGCTGATGCGATTATTGCAAACCCGCCATCTATGGCTCATCTTCACTGCGCCGAGAAATTAGGTATTCCATTGCACATGATCTTCACAATGCCGTGGTCGCCCACGGAAGCCTTTTCACACCCTCTCGCCGCCATGAACTATGGTGGTGCCGATAAAAAAATCGCAAACTATCTTTCCTTTGTAATGATGGAGTTGTTGACCTGGCAAGGGTAAGTTAAACAGTATCGCCGTTCTTGGCCTGTTCCGTCCTCTAACCTCTGCATTCGACTAGACTCGGTGACCTCATCAACAAATTTCGGCGCCAAAAACTGGCCCTTGATCCCATCAGTCCCATGTGGGGGTTTCACTTGCTCCCAAGATTGCGAGTTCCTTTTACCTACCTGTGGTCTAATTCCCTGATACCCAAGCCTGGCGACTGGGGCAGTCACATCAACATTACTGGTTTCTCTTTTCTTTCGCTGGCCAACTCATATACTCCCCCAGAGGACCTGACAGCATTCCTCGAAGCAGGACCTCCGCCGGTATACATCGGCTTTGGATCGATTGTGGTAGATGACCCTGATGGTCTGACGCGCTTGTTGCTCGAAGCTGTGTCAAAGGCAGGAGTTCGTGCCCTCATATCTAAAGGCTGGAGTAAGGTTGGCGGAGATGATGTGCCAGATAACGTGCACTTTATTGGCAACTGTCCCCATGACTGGCTTTTTCAACGTGTATCCGCTGTTGTGCATCACGGTGGCGCTGGAACCACTGCTGCTGGAATCGCCTGGGGATGCCCGACAGTTGTTGTCCCCTTCTTTGGCGATCAGCCATTTTGGGGCCAGATGATAGCACGAGCTGGCGCCGGGCCTGAGCCTGTGTCGTTCACAGCAATGACGGCCGATAGCCTTGCCGAGAGTATCACATTTGCACTGAAGCCCGAGGTGAAAAGCGGAGCGCAAAAGATGGCAGAGAGTATTGCGCAGGAGGATGGCTCTGAGGATGCGACAAAGGTATTCCTCGAGCGTCTTGCTCGAGACAATGATATGAAATGCGAAATTTGTCCAGAACGGCTTGCCAGCTGGGTACACAAGAAGAGTGGCATTCGTCTAAGTGGATTTGCTGTTTCTTGCCTCATGGATCAAGGGCTTGTGAGACCGAATGAAATAAAGATCTTTCATCACAAAAGCTGGTATGTCGACGAGGGCGCGGAGCATCCTTTGGTCGGAATCGCGGCAACGGTCTCGGGCTTTTTTACGTCTGTCGCTATAGCCTCGTCGGATTACTCAAAAGCGTTGAAAAGCAGACCGAAACCGTCGTCACGAAGAGCATCCTTGGCGGCACGACAAAATGCGGTAAACACTAAGCCAGCGCAAGAACGAAGAAGTGGAACGGAAGAGGCTCCGAACCCGGGAACACACGACGGCCTGATTGGCGACGCCATTGGCTCAAAGTCGTTTACACCTAAAGAGATGGAAATTTCCGCCAGGAAACTGGCAAAGAAGAGTGTGCGAAGCGTTACTCCTCCCGAGCAGCTGGCAAAAGACGGTCCGTCCCTGCATGACAAGAGAAAGGCTGCTTGGAGATCTCATGAAGGCGGTCGACACGGTCGCTTATACTATGTCACACGGAAAACAGGCCGTTATGCCGCCGAGCTGAGTAAAGCCGGGCTGAAGCTTCCCGTCGCATTCTTCTGGAATACTGCAAATGGCTTCCACAACTACCCTTCCTATGGATTTGCTGGTGTTGAAGTACGACGCCGTGATCCAATTACTGGCCTCGGGAGCGGCTTCAAAGCAGCTGGAAAGGAGTTTGTTCTGGGGTTCTGGGATGCGTTTGTTGGCGCAGTCAGGGAACCGTACAGGGCTATCGAGGGAGAGGGTGCGAAGGGCATCGGAAAAGGTATCTGGCGAGGTGGGAGAGGCTTCTTCTCTAATATCGGTGCAGGTACGTAAAGCATTACGATAAACGAGGGTGGATATTGTGTTGTCATTGCTGATTCTGACTTTTACTGCAGCAATTTATGGGCTACCTGGGTACTCGCTCAAAGGCTTGGAAAAGGAGCTCTCCAAGCGACATTTGACGAAGCTGAAAGCGGAAATAATATTGATTCGAATGAGAAACGCAATCGACGACTTTCGAAACTCAACCCCAGAAGAGAGGGCGGCGGTAGTTGAAGGTTGGAAGTCGCGATGTTAGTTAGAAATGGTTTGTGCAAGAACTTTGGTGCACTTTCGAGATGAGCGGAATTTCTTGATGCCGTCTGCCTAGGATGTTTCTAGTTTTATGTACTGGTATAGAAACTATTTGCATGTATATACACCTATATTTAATAAATATTTCTTCACTTTGCATGGCACCCTTCTTCAAAGGGCTTGTCGTCAAAAGCCTCTGCTTGACGTTGAAAAGATTCGTCTTCTTTTCCATTGCAGAGCCCATTTTCCATTTGTATTTCTACACTTGATATGCGTACCTGGTGTCTGCGCGCATGAAAACTGTTACCTCTGGAGATGTGCGATCTGTCCGTTGTTGACCTGAAAGAAGATCCGCCAAACACCTGCGGCCAAATGCGAACTAGTATGAGACGAATCGTCGGTAAGCAAGCGCAAATGAGTCCAACGTTTATCTCAATCGTAGACCACCAAGCAACGGGCCACTCATCCCATGTTATGTTTGAAGATGTTGCGAAATATATAAGTGACTGTAGCCGAAGTGCCGAGACAATGGTAACGCTGCAGGCTGGGGTCAGTACCACACCACAAGGAAAGGGCTTTCGGGAAATAGACGTACAATGTTCCTGTTAAAAACATAATCGCTGCCCCAACCTTCTTTTTCCAGTGAAGCTCGAGTTTTCGAATTTGCGATAATGGAATCGCAATCATCCAAACATCAATAACGACACTAACCACACCATTGATCCATCCAAGTAGATTGATCTCGGTACATTTGCCGTCAATGTCTTGGACATATTGTAGCCAGTAAAACCGTATTGGGGTGCATTGGAAGATGGAAATTATTATAAAAATGACACCAAACACCACTGTAAAAGCCACTGTCACCCAAAGTACGCGTCGTGTGCGAGTGCCCGGGAATATGGATAAATAGAAGAACAGCAGGCTCAGCTTTACACTGCTTATAAGAAACAGATAGAGTATCTGTTGGATATAAAAATATCGAGCAAACTCGCTCACGGTGCTTGGAGCTAGGGTCCACACGTCTTTTCCGAGGCCGTTTTTCGTAAAGCCTTGGATATTTATTATTGTGCAAGGTAGCCCAACTCCGACAGAGACGAGAATGGTCCAGTCGTCGGCCTGTAGCTCTTTGCGATAGCTGAAAAACTTTTTGAATGCAATTCGGATGACGACTAGCGTTGCCGTAATGGAGCACAATGTGATGCTTGTGACATTATATTGTGCTGACCTGTCTCGCCGCGGAAGATTGCAAGACGACGCAGTTATATTTTTTGATTCTGCGCCCGCGGCATAAATATTAGCTTTGCATGAGGTAATGTCCTAGATTGTAAACAGTACCTATCGTCTCAAACAGACTGCATGATTGCTCGATGCAGTCATATATTTCCGCTTCCAGATCCAAGTCAGAACACAGACATTCTAAACCTTTACAAGAATCCGTGCTTTCAAGCCTGCGAAAGCACCCTGCCTGTGTCGTGTTTATCTCGCATGTCAGCAGATCCTTGACAGGGCTATCTCTACAATCGAAGAAGAAAAGAAACAGGGAATTAACTCACAGCACATGGGGGAACCGAATTTGTTCTATTTGTGTCAGGCGCATTTGTATCGTTTTTGGCCAAGCTGCGAGGCTGCAGTGCGCCGGTTGAGGGCATAGAGCTTTGCAACGACGCGGTCGGGACGCTCTCCGCAATACCATGCACCTCCGGGCTCAGTCCCTTTGGGAGGCGAAAACTCTGAACAGGTATTGCAAGACACACAATACCCATAAAGAGCATGTGTCCCAGTGCCATTATGCTGAACGCAGACTGAACGCAAATTCTGTTTGATGGGTAAGAGCTTGCAGTCGTGGGCGCAAGTGCAAGCGCGACATTCTCATAGCACAATTCGAGTGTGGAAATAAAAGGACCAATAGCTTATTCAACCCTGTTCACAAGCTGATAATAGACAGGGGAGTTCACTCGTAAAGAGTCTCCCTGTAAACTATCCACAAGGCTCTTCGGCTTGAAGGATATACATATTCTGCACCCCATAAAACGCCAGTGCATCCAAACTTACACACATGCTTCGCTTCTCCACCCCCGCAAGGCGCCACGGCGAAAACGGAAATGACTTGAAAGGATGCTGCGGCAGGCCCCAGAACTTACCCAACCACAGCCCTTACCCACCATCCTTTACAACGACCACGCTCCCCGGTCCCGCAGACGAGGCCGAGGCACCGCCTGTGAAATGGATGTCTACTCCTATTTCCCCTCAACAAACACAGAATGGCTTTCCTGGAAGAGGCTGGTCCGGTGTCTGTACCGAGTACATGTGATAGCCTTGATTTGACAGGTTGTTACCCCACACTTACATCTCAGACGAAGAGCACACGAGACTTTGAAGAGTGGAAAAGAGGGAAACAACAGTATGGGCTACCACGAGCATTGTTTGAGTCTCGTTTTGCACAGTGCAAACAGAGCGTTGAGGCAAAGAATATATAATTTTGTCTTGATAGTTTTGCAAAGTCCCACAGATTTGTGCAGGTTAACATGCATATATGAGTCCATTATTTCACTATCCTTGCAAGCCCCTGCGTAAGCGCATGCCTCGGCGATGGACCGACCAGGAAAGAATTTTTTTGGTGGTTGTGAGGCCCGTCGCCACACTGGCTCGTCTGAATTTGATCTTGTGCTACTGTAAACTGGTGCTTTGTCGCAAACCTATTGACAAATAAGAGAACCCGAGCCATGTGCTCGTATACTATGTTGCACAACATTGGCAAGCCATCATCCTTAAGCGGAGTTGCGGAGGGCAGTGTTGGTGAACGGAAAAACAATGGGCTAACTGTCATGAAGAATGATCAGCAAGCGCCTTGTTGTTATAGCCAGCTCAAGTACTTGGTGCTATCTTGTGTCTCGCCCGTCACAGCAAGCTCACTGCATATGATGAAGAGGAGAGACAAAAGCCTCGGCTTGTACATGGTGACGAGTTCGCATCCCTCCAACAAAGATTTAGGTTATTGGGAGCGATGCTATTGGAAATGGAGTTCTGCGACCGGGGAAGAGCCCTCGCGAGTGCACCCGTGCGGCAAGACACCGCATAGCACATATTAACCCTGCAATGCATTTCAGCGTCAGACAGGACTCGGAGCAACTGTGCAGGCGAGAGTGCTCGGCAAAGGCCATGTCGAAGAAATGGAAGGCGCAGATTATTATTATCCAGGTCAGCTATGTGACCCGCTTCCAGTTTCTGCGGCTTCCTTCCAGCGGTATTCTTTTATGAGCCCCTTTCTGTCCCGAGCCGTGTCGCAGAGCTTTTCATCTCCGCAGTCACAGACGCCACCCTCGCGGAGCCAACGATATGTAATGCTCCAGCGATCTTGACGCGACCTTATGGTTCCATCAGAAAGCTGGTCAGTTTTGCGAGCCCTGATTCCATGTGTCCAATGCAGACGAGCGTCTCCAGCGAGCCGCAGCATGCTTCTGGGAAGGAGATCCACGTCTATCCTCTCCCCCGATTCCGAGTTGCAGAACTGCATCATGACTGGCGAGCCAAGCGACAGTGAGTATAGCTGATCAAATGCGCTATGCGTGTCTGCATGAGGGGGAATGCCTGCCCCGCGCGGATAGTGTTGAATGCAGACTTGGTCTGGACGGCTTTCTTCCTCGGACGGCAGTAGAGGCAGAAGCCACTCTGGAAAGTTTTTATATGGTATACCGTAATCTATTTTGAAGGTTTTGTAGCAAAATGTGTATCCATAGTGTAGCGAGCGCCTGCCAGAACGATCGGGCCACTCCAATTCATTCTGAAGCCTCTCAAGAACTTGTTCTTCCACTTGTGGTGAGATGAAGTCGCACTGCATCAGGGCCCCTGGAGGGCATGGAGGCGGCTGATCCATTCAAGGCCAGATTGTCTACAAACGAATCAACTTTGTGACTCGTTTTGCGGTAGAGGAGGGGAATTGATTGCGTTTCTATTCGTTCAATGGTGTTTGTCGAAAATTTTCTCGTCATCATCCTCATGGCCATGCCATCACGTGACGCTACTCAGACCAGTAGGCGGTATTTACAAGGCAGAATAGGGAAAAGGCGTGAAATGCAGGCTATGGAGGCATAGTTCACATGCGCGATGATTTTTTGTGTTTTGCTATGATAGATCTTTGCTCAGGAGCCAACAACCTCGATGTTGGCGATGTTATCCGCGCGGGGTTGGTGGAAGCACATTAGCGTGTGACGGAACGCAAACGAGTGCGGCTCGGAAAACAGAACACGTAGAATACAAACTAAGAAAGTATTGATGAAATATCCACTATTGTAAATTTAGCAGAAGTTATTAAAGCTAAAATAAAGGTGCGAATCAGCGTCAATGGAACAATACAGTGTAAGCGAGTAGCTATTGACTAGATCTGTTGAAAGAGCTGGAAGCAGATGTGCAATATACATATGCACCAACCACGTGTCACAGAACCCGCCACTATTTCTTTCCGAGATGCCTCAATGGGAATGGTGGGAAAGTCAGCGAACACGGCTCTGTGCAGTCCACCACCCGCAACACCTTGAATAGTTTTCGCCTTATGCGAGTTGCAGCACCAACGGCGTTTCTCGGGACACTCACCACGTATGAGGATCACTTAGCCAGGGAGTGATCGAACCTATTACTCCAAACATGGATTCAGCAGCTTGTCCGAAACGCACCAGAGGAACTCGCCGCGAAGCTAGCTAATCGTCACTGTGAAGGGACCCCAGCCACAGCTGAGCTACTCCCAGTTCGCTACTCCCAAACGGCGCATTCGACGTCTATTATATAATGACGTTCGAAAATGTGCATCGCGTTGTGCATCGCATTGTAGTTCGTTTTATTGCAGTTGGGCGGGTCGTCGCCCGTAACGAAAAAGTTCAAGATGAGGTCGCGGCAATGAATACGTTGCTCAAAATACACGAATCCCAAAGTACTTGGAGTTGGCAAGCACGGCTATGGGCCTTACATCGAACAACACGCTGAGGAAATACCTGCGAGACCCTTCTCATGATATTGACACGTTGCGACCGAGTTTGCAGCCGCCGATATCGAAAAATGCCTACTATAACATGGCCTAGATTTCTCTGGAGTTATCGAGACTGGAGTTTCCATCTATAGGAGCCATCCAGTAAATGAGAACGGAGCATCCTCTGTGCGAAAATGGCTGCTCACCATTAACATGAATCAGATTTCTCAATTTTCCAATTATTGTGGAATTATATGTGGTACTGAGGTGCGCTGACCATGAAAAGAGATTCTTTTCTCCAACAGATTGCCTTCACAGACAATCAGCTTGTCTCGACCAACGATAAATTCAACATCCATTTAGATTCATTAAAGCGCGCAACACCGGAAATACGCCGAATCAGCTTCATTACAGCCCCAAGCCGCGAGCACCTTTTGTCCATCTGTACAACGACAAGGCCCGACGGCGAGCTCTGTGTTCCTCCCAGTTTGTCGTCCCGGCGCCACGGACACTATATAATGTAGATCGTACCACTTTTCGAAAGTTTTTCTGCAAAGAGTTAGACCTGTGAAAGATTATGGCCAGAGATTTGATGCCTACCTGAAATTCAGTACTCAGCGTCACAACGCACACTTCGTGAGCGCGAATGATGTTTTCGCACGCCTGCTCTACCGACTCATTTGGTCCAAGTTGCGGCATGCGGTCGGCAAACAAAAGTAGAATAAAGCTGCCCTGCAATAGGTATATACCAAAAAGATACGACATGAATGTAAGCTCTGGGTCGATCGTAAGAATTGTCGAGACCGACTGCGAAGCGGAAATGGCATGCGAGGCACATTCCGTAAATCGTTTCGACGTGATCCAGTCGTCTCCGTCGTCCAACATGGAAATGGCATCCCATTTTCCATGTAGCAAAACATGTAACACGTGCAAAATATGTGTACTGTAAGCCTTGACAAGCCGGACCTGCGACTGGTCAGACGTTAGCTGTTGTGAGTCGGCTCCGAGCCCGTTGCAGCTGCCATTGATACCGCCAGGGGCTGAAAGATCGCTGTAGCCGCCCATGGGGATGTCGCCCCCAAGATTTCCGAGACCCAATTCAAAGTCTGATAGAAGCTTGGTGATGACTGCCACAGAGTGCGAATCGTCAAGGCGCCCCAGTCGTGGATGTCGCCGCCGGTGGTGCACCTCGATAATGTCGCCAAGAATAGCCATTAGTGGCAAAAAATACTCAAAAAAGCCGGTTCCAGTAGGAATGGTCGGCGGCCCAATCGTTCGAATTGGTAAATCGGATAGCGACATTGTATCAAGATTCTCCCAGACATACTCTGGCAGAGGAGTAAAGACCTCGCAATAAGAATCCGGAATCGTCAAAATGGTGTTGAAAGACAGTGAAAGATGCCTGTCCAAACTGTAAAGCAGCCAGAATACACGCCTGCGTTCCTCTCGAGACTCTACAGATTGAACGGAAAGCGGTTCTTGGTCTCTGCGACATGAACATAGAGGATTGGCGCATGGCGAGATGGGGCCAGGACATCTTTCGTCCTCTCGGTTCATCTTGAGAGCGAATGCGAGGCGCGTAGCTTTTGACCACCACTTGTGGCTGTCCGACTTGAAGTCGCCACCCGAGACTGCAATTGACAGAAGAATGTACGTAAGAACATCATCCACAAGCCCAGCCGGTTCATTCGCAGCCGTGAGTGACGGGCTGCTTGTTGGGTTGGGGAGCCGTGGATGCGGCATTTCATTCTCGGCTCGTAAGCCACCTAAACATACGTCAGAACAAGATCCGTAATTGTCGCACCAAAAAACATACCATGAATGCGTCGCCATCTGTCAGGGTCGCGTGATGAAATGAGCGACGTAGCCAGATCATACAGTTCGTTTACAATCTTAGCCCTTGTTCCAGGTACGTGAAGTACCATAACGTCAGCCGTCTGCGCAACGCACCACAGGATCGTGGCCAAGAGAGCAGGTGTCGCATATCGGGGATTCGTAGGATGCAGAATTGACTTTTTCCGAAATATGCGCGTCAGGATATATGGAGAAGCTCCTCGAAATAGGGAGCTTCCAGGATCAGTCAGGAAAATGTCGAGCAAATCACACGCGACCGACGCGGGTATAATGTTTCGTATAAACGGCAGAACAGGAGCCAAGAACTTGTAACAGCAGTCTTCAGTCGGCGCCTTTTGCATATAGTCTTGTGCATACTTTTCCTGTGCATGTGTCCCGAACGACTCTCTATGTCGTTCTATACTTGCACCGGATCGGATGGAGCCGCGTGACCTATGTGTCGGTGCATATTCGCCCGGATTGCCATTAGCTGGAGACGGATATCCAGCGCTCTCATCCGAAACGAGCGCCTCGGAATCACCATAGTGACCATCTGGAGCTGCTGCGGATCCAAAGCTTACACGACCACGCCTAGACTGTGATTCGCCGCCAAGAGTTGCTTGGTGGTGTGGTTGTTGAATCTGGTGCAGCAAAGAGGGAACGCTGAGGGCCGCTGAGATGCGCTGCTGCGATTGCTGGATAGACCTCGCAGCATCTGGTGGCGGTGGAATCTCAAACGCTTGTGCGCTAGTCAAGGGCGAGAGCGTATTCTCGGGAGACTCTGGGACAGGGGGGAAAGGCCGACCAGCGCTCGTCGAGCTTTGTGGCGGTGATAGCACAGCGGGAGGTGAAGACCGTTGGCCATTATGCCGTCGGTCATTCTGCTCATCTGAAGCCTTGTATTCTTTGTCCTGGCTTTGCGAGGCTGCCGACGCAGGCAAGCGGCCACGCTTCTTTACCTCGCGATTATAGCGACAGGTATATCCGTATTCTATGCAAAGTTAGCAACCGACGGGAACTACATGAATTGACGGCGTCCACGCATGGCAACAGAAGAATCCGAAGCAAGTGGGCCAATAAAGTGAAATCAAGCGAGAGCTGGGGTAAATTTACCTTCACACCGTCCACATGGACTGCGAATGAGATGCGCACGTCAGCGTTACGCTCAGATCTGCAGGGCAGGTAAGACATCGATATGCAGTGCGACTCACTATTCTCCATTGCAGCGTGTTCTGGAAGAGCTGCACTTGTCACAGGCTCGCCTTGTTCGTTTCCTCGGTCTAGCATGCTCCGTCTCGCCTTGTGCTTGACGAAGATCCGCAGTATCGTTGTCTGCGGCGTCGGCGCCTTCTGCGGCCATGCTGCACTTCGTTTCCGCAAGGGGGAGAAAACCCGGGCCGCGGAGGACAGCTTGCTAGTAAGCAGCTACGGCACTTTGCAGGCGCAGTAAAGCAGCCACCAGCAATACCAGCAGCTCTGGGCGCGTATCGCCTTGCAATCACGCAATAGCTTCGACAAGGCGCAACAGAGTATTGAAACGGAGACTGGCCAGCTTCAGTTGCCTTCGGATAGTTAGCGAAACAGCGGGGATGAAAATGATAGCTGCAGCCGACGGGAAGATGAAGAGGCAACGGTTGGTGCCAGTGTATTCTGCGGAGAATGGGCTTTTGGCGTGGCCATCCAACTGGGGAGTATGGGGATATGGCTGGGCAAGGTGTTTAGCCCCAGCCCACGCCCATGCAACTACGACGTACTCGTATGGATGCGCTCGGCTATGGCTTGTGCGGGGAAAGGTAATCCGCTAAAACTCGGTTGTTGTCGAGGGCAATCTGCGCCGGCACTTTAGCTTCAAGCTACCGGCTTGCAGGGCGTTCGTTCCCCGCTCCGAATTGCTAAAGCGTGGTGGTTGATGTACTGGGGATCACCCTGTTCTTGTACTGGGTTGGTCCATACTGAGAAGATATATTTTGCCTGTCATTTAGACGTAACGTATCCTTTGCCAGCTCCGCATAAACAGCTACATTCTTGAAAGAAAGAGCGCGAAGAAATCGAGATAGATATGCATAGCTGTTTACCTTGTGCGTATATGAGAAACGGAAGGGCTTTGGCGAAGTCTGCGACATGTAGAGGCCACTACTCGTTAAAGCATCTCTCCTGAGGCATTTAAACGGACGTGGGGTGATGTTTAGGATATGGCATTGGGGCCAGATCCAAACCTGTCACGTCATCATGCGGAATCAACCCATGGCCCTCAGTCAATGCAATAAATGCCGGCTTGGCTACGATTTTCAAAATACACCACACTGTCGAGAAAAGTTGTGCCACGCTTGACACAATGCAGCCATGACCTAGAGTGACCATCGCCGTGCCGCTCGAGGCCTGCCAAAACGCTTGGCAGCCTGTGTTGTCGATCTTGCGCCTAATTCTCGAGCACAGGAACCCTTATCACCCCACCCCACACAAACCGGCTGTTATCCAAGTCTAGAAGTGGGAGCTGAACCCAGAATCAGTCATGCACAGACGCTGGGTTCCAGTCCATATCGCATCAAATGACATTGTCTATGAGAAGCGCCAATTCAAGGCTATATTACATGCTAGATCAACATGGCCTGTGCTTGATAGCGCATGTATTGTGCTGTAGTTGTCTACTCTAGAGACCTTGGATGTATTTCGCTCATCATTTCTTAAGCGTGTTGCAAGAGCTGTGTCCTCAAGAGGTACCGTTGGCATATTTGGACACTTCAATTTCGTCAGTTTGTTATCATACTCACATACAGAAATTACGTCAGGGTCTCTGAAATTTCGATTCCATAAGTTACGCTCATGGCATACGTATAAACCCGACGGAAGTTTCCACAGAGAAAGCTTCCAGAAGCCACAACCCTCGACCCACCGTTTCAACCATGGCCAGGGCGCATTTCACAATCATGCGAGGCTACGCAACAAGAGCTGCAAGCCCAATAATGTCGGGCACACCGGCCAAATCTTGGCTTTCAGCGGTGCCATGCTAGCGCCTTGGTCTCATGCGTCTTTATCTTTTGATGCCCCTTGAGAACCGATGTCGCTGCGACAAGAGGCCACCAGCCTCAGAGGCTTGGCTTTCGGCGCTACGGCGGATGTCAGTCCGGGGTCTCCAGGACGATCGTATTCAATGTATTTGATTACACTCCCCTTGTCATTCTTTGGCCATCTTATTACCCCAGCCTGCCTATGGGGTAGTAGCTGTGCTGTGGGTATATATGACGCCTTGGCTCCGCCGCCCCAGACTCTTGACTGTCTAAGTGATCTAGTCAGTCTAATACTTGGGCACCGAGTCTTTACCGCAAGTTATCCAGCAGCCTGTGACAAGAAATTGTAAACATGGCGAGTGAGTTTTGGAAAAAGCGCTCGCTGCGCACTCGCGATGACACCCGGACCAACGCAGCTGCCCTGACGCTGCGCCAGTCCATCTACCCCATCTTTCTAGTCACAATCCTGTTCTTCCTATGGGGCTATTCTTACGGGCTTTTGGATACGCTCAACAAGCATTTCCAGAAAGTGTTGAATATTGACCGAGCTCGTTCTGCCGGACTACAAGCCGCATACTTTGGGTCAGTGTAATCAATGCGTCTACAAAAGACGACTCGACTAACACAT
Organism: Lecanicillium sp. S3808; assembly: GCA_023628775.1. Lineage (NCBI taxonomy): Eukaryota > Fungi > Ascomycota > Sordariomycetes > Hypocreales > Cordycipitaceae > Lecanicillium > Lecanicillium sp. S3808. Next base: position 59,708 of record JAMAJY010000056.1, read on the forward strand.
ATTTAGGGCCTATCCTTTCGCATCACTTGGTCACGCCGCCTGGATTCTGCGGCATTACAGTTATAGAGCAGTCTTTATCTGGGGACTGTGCCTCTACGGCATTGGAGCTCTTTTGGCAATTGCCGCTATCAAACAAGAGAGCTTCGGCGGTTTCTGCGCCTGCATCTTCATCATCGGCAATGGCCTCGGCTCGCTCGAAACAGCCGCCAACCCATACATTACCGTCTGCGGACCACCTCGCTACGCCGAAGTGCGCATCAACATCTCGCAAGCTTTCAACGGCATTGGCACTGTTGTTGCCCCCGTGATGGGTTCCTACGTCTTCTTCACCTTTGACGACGCCCAGGCATTACAAAACGTACAATGGGTGTACCTCTCCATCGCCGTTTTTGTATTTGCGCTTGCGTTTGTGTTTTTCTTGTCGAACATTCCGGAGATTACAGATGCGGACATGGCGTTTCAGGCTGAAGAGACGAATACTGCCAGCTCGAGCGAGTTGCCGTTTCGCAAGCAATACCGGCTGTTTCATGCTGCGTTTGCGCAGTTTTGTTACACTGGTGCTCAGGTTGCGATTGCTGCGTAAGTACACAACATCCATCTCGTAAATTGCTGAAAAACTGACAAATATCACAGTTACTTTATCAACTACGTTACTGAAATGCGCGAGGGAACCTCTAATGCCCTCGGCTCGCAGTTCCTCGCAGGTGCGCAAGCAGCATTTGCAGTTGGACGCTTCGTGGGAGTCGGAATCATGCATTTTGTCAAGCCACGCATCGTCTTTGGCTTCTTTTTAACCTGCTGCGTCATCTTCATCGCACCGGCCATCACACAGCATGGAAACACGGGCATGGCCATGGTATTTATCACCATGTTCTTTGAATCCATCTGCTTCCCAACGATTGTGGCACTCGGCATGCGCGGCCTGGGACGGCATACAAAGCGCGGCTCAGGGTGGATTGTCGGTGGTGTTGTCGGTGGCGCCGTTGTGCCACCGTTGATGGGCTATGCTGGTGATCAGCGGGGGATGGGCATTTCCATGGTCGTTCCGCTGTGCTTTTTCGTCGCTGCGTCGACGTATGCCTTTGCAGTCAATTTTGTGCCGTGGTATAGGGATACTGCTGATGCGTACACTGAGGCCAAAGTTGGTATTGATACTACTGCTTCGATGGTTGATGAGGAAAAGGGAGATGTAGCTAGTGAGAAGGGAGCTGTTGCGATTGAGGAGCGTGCAGACGTTGGTAAATGAAGGTTTCTATGCGCAACACAGTATGAATATAGTTTTGGTAAAATAAACCATGGAGACAAAGTAAGGCTTTCCAAATGATTTGACAATAATATGTTAGGAGTTTATTGAAAACCATAGATGCAAGCACAACGTTAGTTTCATGACGCTGATGCGAAATATACAAAGCAATTCAACCTATGCCATCAGTAAGAGTCTAATGAAATGCAAAAAAACTCCGCTAAAACGCAAAACCGTGTCAAAATCATTCATGCTATATCCACGCGCCGTCCACTTGGTACACACTGCCACTGACAAAGCTACTCTCCGGGCCAAGCAGGAAGCAAATGACATTTGCCGTCTCCTCAGCCGTACCTTGGCGCTGGAAAGCCGTCGGCTCATCAAAAGGCGCATCCTTGGCTCTGCCGGTAAAGTCCCAGTTCTTTTGCATGAGAGGTGTGTAAATGGCACCAGGGGCGACACTGTTGACGCGGACTTCACGGTGGCCGTTTTCCAAGGCGGCGGCTTTTGTGAGGCCAATCATGCCATGCTTGCTAGCATCGTAGGCGCCGTGTCTGGCAAAGCCTGTGACAGGGTGTGTTAGCAAGTCTTACATCTAGCTCCAATGCACAAGGCTAGGAGATCTTACCCTTGATCCCGTGAATAGACGATACGTTGACAATGGACCCGCCATCGGCAATATTCCGTAGCTCGGCCCTCAAACAATACATTGTCCCCGTCAGATTTACCCCAATAATCTTATCCCATTCCTCGTCTTCCAGATCTGAGACGGCGGCAATGCCATGGGCCTTGCCAATCACACCCGCAACGTTGGCGGCGCCATCGAGTCGACCCTGCTTCGCAACAATGGACTCTACCCAAGCATCGACCTCTTTGCGCTTGGAAATGTCGACACGGTCGACGCTAAATGGCACATTGAGAGCGGAAAAGTGTGCCGTCGCCTCTTTCATTGCCTGTGCGTCGATATCTGCCATGCACACTGTCGCACCCCGCGCAGAGAGGATTTTGGCGGTCGCTAGGCCTATACCGCTGCATCCGCCGGTGATGCCGTAGACACGCCCAAGCAGCTGCTGCATCCGGGGTTGCGGCTGCAGGGGTCCGGCGCTTTGCGTACCATTTGTGTGTGCCTGTGTCATGTCTGCTCCGTTTGTGAGGGCTGTGGATGGCCTGGGGTGCGAGGTGTTGGTTCTCGGGGGCCGAGGCGCAGAATTAGAGCCGCCCATAAAGAAGAAGCGCGAGATATGGTGAGTAATCTATCGATCTGACGTGCAGTGGGAGAGTTGAACGTCGGAGCCGTTTGAAGAAGAGGATATTGGTTTGATCACGGGAGTAATGCACAAGACGAGCAGGCGGTCAATATATCAAGCGACAGGGTGTAGAAGACAGGGAGGAAGAAAAAGTTATCAGGCTATGGGCCGGCTTCACGGGAAAGCGTACTATTATCCGCAGTTTAAATTCCGGATTCTGATTACTCCATCTCAAACACCACGTTTCTCCGCCCGAGATCCGCCTTGTGTGATGCGGCTCATATCCACTTAGTTGTACATACTTTCGTAGGAGGGAGATGGGCAGCGGACATAACGGGACATGTCGCCGGCAGGTCAGACGTTTTGCGCCTGGAGGTTTTTCATTTATTTGGGCCCGACGAGTAATTCCTATTTGGGAACAATCCCTGTGATTGCGCAATCGCCCATCCATTTAATAACATAGCGTCAGTGGCGGGCGAGCGATGCTCAGTGGTTCGACCCCGCGTTGAGGGGCAGCGAGTCCGCCCCATCAACAAAATTATCCGTCGGGACTGACGAGAACAAACGATAGCATAATGCACCGCAATGCTCGTAAACAGTCATGGTTTGCCGCAAATTGCCGGAGATTGGCAGCTTGCTTGCATTCCCTGCTCACAACAGATGTGCCACATGGCCTTTTCTGATAGAGCCTTTGCCGCCCCGAGTCTTCCAAGTTGGGCTTTATATATGTTCTAAATATAGCATCATGCGGCTCCCGAGGTCATCTGGTTTCGGAGTCCTGCTGCGCTTTGCCCAACTGACATCACTTCACAACATCACAAAAGACCGCGTTTGCTGTTGCTGCGTCCCTCTCTGTCGAGTCTTGGGCCATTTCTTGCAGTTTTCCCACCCCCATATCACGTGTTGCTGGTCGGCACTGTCTTGCACCTCCCGAGTGAGTCTTTACCTTAGGGTAGGCTATGTTGTTCAATGCCCGCCTCGTCTCGTCAGCTGTTGGGTGACTGGAGGACTGCTTTGTCAGCACTCGGCCCAGCATGCCATGTTTCTCGCCTACGAGTTCCATACTCGACTGATTGTTGAATGCACATGGCAGGGAACAGGTGGCTTCGTCAAACATGACCCCATGAGCCAAGTCGAGTAACACCTGGGCGCCGAAGTATCGCATGATGGCTACGGACAAGGATGTCACCGCTACTCTTTCCTTTGCACGACACAAATCGAACCGGCATCATCTCTCGCAGCCATTGTCCAACACGTCCAACCATCAGTCTGCGGTAACATTTCCGTCGTGTCTTTTTCTCGCGCACTGTTAAACACGAAATGGCTGCAGGCAAACATCCTATCAAACGCCCAGCATCACCTCGCTGCCGCCGGACAAGCGTCGCAATCCTCGTGTTAGCTTCAGCTTCAGCCTCGAGCCTGCAACAACGCCAAACACGGCCAATCGGAGAGCACAGAGTCCGGACTCGTTTGACACACGCAGCGGCACGCACAAGCACAGCAGCCCAATGTGTCACTTCGGCCGGGAAAGGGAACACCCTTTTTCGGAAGTGTCGGCGTTTTCTTTTCGTCGTACAACCGTCCTGCGTGCCACGAGGCTACTCGAGATGTGTGCTATCATCGTTTATGCTTGTTGGGCCACTTGTCGCTTTACCGCACGCATACGGAGTACAGGCAACCGAGCACGGCAAAAATATTTTGTCAGCAGAGGAAAACAACTCTGGCAAACTACGAGTATGCTTGGTCCAGAATCTCCTGCTCCAAATTGCACAGCTTGGCGTTGGTCCCGTGACCATGACCATGATCTACAAAGGACGGCTCCTGTCTGTAATTGCTCCGTACGAAGTACACAAAAAGCACATGGTCAAGCGAAAAACAAAGTGTTCATTATTAGCCAAGCCAAGTTGTCTGAGTCAGAACGAGGCTCAGCTTGTTCAGCCTCCCTGACAGGGCCAAGGGTCCTCGGTGCCTCCCTGTCAGATTTCTCTCCCTTTTTCTTGCCATAGAATAAGCATCAACAAGGGGGCCCGACACATGCCATCTCCCGCCATTGGATCTTGCCCAGAGATAACGAGAGATCACTGCCAGAACCCCGGCAAGATGTGGCTTGGCTTACTAAATTTCTGTGACGAGATAGCGTCCTTGCCTCTTTGCTCCGAGAGAACCAATCCCTGACCAAAAACGTGCGCGTGAGAAGGGCAGTAATTGCGCAGCACGCGTGGCGTCTTGGCGAAAACAGCCTGCATAGCAGCCGTCACGATTCTCTACCTTTTACCTATTCCTGGCTTTGTAATTGACTTTCGCTAGCCACACAGTAGACACTTTGTTGTACTCCGTACATGCCACTACGACGTACATACGCGAGACGATCCTGGTTCGCTTTTCTCAGCCAAAGCCATCCTCAGCCACTGACCAGTATTTTCCGGCCTCTGTTGGCGCACTTTGACATTTTACAGTTTACGTTTGATACTGTTTCGTTCATCGTTTCTCGTTCAATCATTCGGCACACGTGGGCGGGCAGGTTCAAACGATTCGCCGGCGAGATCCTGTTGGTTTGACTTTTTATTTTTATCTTTTCATGCGTCCACGCCGCATAGAGATTCCGACAGGGGCGTTCTCAAGCCCAGTTGTCGGTGTCATTGTCTACACAGTCGTCGTCATCACCAAGTCCTGTCGTCATACCCGACAGTGGAGCAGGTGATGTTTCACGCGTTATCAGTGTGACAAAGCCGGCCCTGGCATGCCGCATACATACATATCAGGCCTCCAAACAATCTGTGACGCTGTGACACGTTCACCGCCCTGGACAGCACACGAGCCCCCCCTTTTGACCTTGTACTAGGTAGCATTTGTGTTTCAATGCTAAAAACTAGGTTTAATTAACCTTATCGTGCACAGTGTACGAGTATGCGTACGGTAGCATTGCATCGTACATGGCTCTGCCGGACATTCCTGCGACGCAGATCCGCCCGACTACGAGTATGTATGGATGACCACACACCTCTGCCACACCCATGACCAACAGCGTCACATTCAAGGACTTGGCCAAGAGAATAAGCGTACTCGGACCCAGCATAATTATGTACTCATCATGATAGGGATGCGCTCGCTCTTCTTCGCACATACTTTGTCTGCCCGTAGACACTGTACGCATACGCTACGTCGCCCACCTCATCGCCTTTTAGATCGTCGACTTCTCTCCACTCCCTCAGTATCAGTCTGGGTGATTTCCATAATATCGTGAAAATCACTCCATTTTTTAGTGCGGCGCCGGTGCAAGTGCCGGCAGGCTGGGCGGCCGCAATGCTGAGCCTACAGCTCTCCCGCGCACTAATTGCTGTACCTATCCAAGCACAGTGGTGCTTCGCAAAAATGCCCAGAAGTCCTATCCACATAGATCTGGGGGCGGGAATCTTGGCGTTTGCGCATCTCTGACCAAACTCGACCACACTTGACATGCCACAGCCACAAACCCCATTGCGCTTGTCAAGACATCCCCAAGATAAACTCCAGGCATCTCACATGTGCTAGCACCATGATAGGCCTAGGTCGTAAGCCTAGCCCCCAACCAGAGGACCCCACATCTTGAGCTAACGCTGTTAGCACTTACACAGTCTAGATATGTATCGGGGGTGGTGCAGTGCATATTCATGCGTGGCGTGCCCAGAGTTGCCGCCAACGAAGACGCCTCTGCCGGGAAGACTAGAGCAAATCTACGCATCTTGCCGCTGTGGCCGCCCTACCAGCCAAAAGAGGCTTGGGAAATCTATGTAGGATCCTGTCCCTTCCAAAATCTCCCGAAGTACAGGTCCCTCCCTGCTTTGTTGCTCGGCTGTTGCTCATTCCGAGCTGAGCTGGGAAGTATTTGCATATTTTATACAAGATGCTTGGCGAGTGCCAAGTGTAGCAAAAATGTATTTGCGTCAATCAGGAGCGAGCATTTTGTACAGTTTGCGAGAGTAAGCCGCTAGTGCTATGACTACAGCACAGATTCGTGCCCGTGCAAGATTTGTGTCGGCGCCCAAGTTTCGTTTCGAGACGTGGCTGCCTTGTTTTGAAGCTTAAAACGCCCCTTTGCATAAGACGGCGGCCGTCTCGGGTTTATTTTTGGGCGCAATGCCACGAGTCGAAAGAGCCTCATTCATTTTATGAGCGCCAGGATGTGTTTCTTTAAGAATGTCTGTGCTTACCACCCACTAAGGCCTGTAACAAACAGAAAATCTCCAAGCATAAAAACAACAGGACCTAACATGTGCTCAAAAGGGTGTAATATGGGGCAGACTCCCGGACTAGGCCCATCCGTAACTTGGTTCTCTTGTTTTCGCTGCGAATGTCTCACTAGCGCACCTACACAGTATGTGATTGTCATACCGACCAAGAGGTTACCGGCTCTTGGCATTGGGCAGTGCACAAATCCACAGTTACATATGGCCGCTGCACTAGGCCGCCGCGCGGTGTGTGGTCTTTTTATTTTTTGGGGGGTTATGTAACTAACTAGGCCCGTGTTGGCGTGCAACTTTAGTATTTGTACGGAGTAGTCATGCACGAAATGTAAGCATTAGTCCGGGTACTAGGGGAGTAATGGGAGTGCAATGTACTGCGTAGATCCTGCTAGCCCGTTGTTTTGTGACACCCTAGAAAGGTTAAATCTGATAGCTGTGACAAATGGGATCTTGAGGATCCAAGACGTGCGACGGCCCCCGGAGGGGCGTCTGGGCAATATGGCAAACAGTGGCTTTCTCCCCGAAACGGGATGGGATGGCAGGGGGGAGTGTGTATTGCTCGTAGCGTTGATTTTACTATTCCGACCTCTGTTGAAGTTACATGGGCTTGAAAGGGGTGGTGGAATAGAGGGTAGAGACGAAAAAACGGGCAAGTACATGGGGGAGTGTGATTTCGTAGTTCTGCTCTCCTTTTGTGAATATACATATGTCACCACTGCTTCGTCTTCCTTTTCTCTCTCCTTCTGCACTAGGACTTTGACATACGACACAAATCTATTACCACTACACACATTGGCTACGTCTCATTTCTTCTATTCCATCGAGCCCTTTTAATATCCGCTTTCAAGCCTTGTTCGAATCGGAACCCAAACCTTTTCAAGCCACGAATCTAGCAACAGTGGGATACATATATATATATATATATATATACAAATTATGGCCGCTGGCGACGTTGATCCTGCAAAATGCGTCAAATATGCACACTTTGCGTCGCACATGGAGCGGTGGCAGTTTAAAATCATCTACTGGTCTTTATTTATAGCCAACCTAGCCGTGCTCTTCATCGGCTCGTTTGTATACATAAAGTGAGTTCCGCTCTCCCCCTCGCCATTCCCTCTTCTATTCTCGAGGGTCCTTCATCTGTGATTTGTTCGGACTTTGCTAACGTACGCTCTTGTGTGTGTTAGGGGACAAGATGCCCTGGGTCAGCTACAAGAAGACACTCGCAAGCTGCGCAAACGACTACGGTCATGCATCTTGATTTGCTTTGGATGCGTTGTGGTATCGACGGTGATTGTCATCATGGAGGCATATTCTCTGTTGGCGTTGCAGTTTTGTGATGGCGAGGACCTAATTTCCATGTACTGGTCGACGTGGACCATGATTCAGGTTGGCTCGCTGATTGCCATGGTGGGCATTATCCTGGCCATGTTTCATTCATTGAAGGACCGCCGACATCCGTGAGTGGCATTGTTGTCAAACTCTGTTGTCTTTCCTTACTAACTGTGCATAACAGGCCGTGGGCTCTTGCGCTTGGTACACCGGTACTCGTAATTGCCGGGGCTCTACACCTCTGCTACCACTCGACGATGAAGCGGGTATCCAAGTTTCGTCGCAACTCGGTATACGGCTCTGGGGGACCTCCCATGAGTCAAGTGTAAGTTGACACAACCTATTGCCTTACCTCCAACTCACTAACGCGCACCGGCGTAATAAGCAACACCATCCAAGCGACCTCTCAAGAGGCAGTCGACGAAACAATGCACGGCGAGTTCATTGGCTTTACGGTGGACGGCGGGCCGATTGTGCGATTCACCAACGGGCAGATTTCCAACTTGCCGGAAAGCGCAGAGCTGCTCGGCCGCTGCGAAAGCAACCGCCCAATAGTGGCTTACCGCAAGGATTCGATACGCTTCATTACTGACTCGAACAATGAAACGGAAAAAGGACCATCCACAGAGCAGCGAGAGAATGCCGAAAATAGAGCTTGAAAGATTTGAAATATAGACGGGATGATAAGGGGAAAAATAATAGACTGGATACGATACGGCCTGCATTGGGGGGCCCAGCATATTGACCGTTTTGGAGTTTTGGGGTGTCTCTTTTTTACTATACTTGGTACCGGGTAGTCGGCGACGACGGAACGCATAGATGCTGCGTGTAGGCATCCTGGCAGTGAGATTGCCAAAGAGCGGGGGGGTTCATGGCTAGATTTGCTCTATATTTAAAATGATGAGTTCTGCGGGAAGAAGATGGAATTTTATAAAGCAACTTGGAGTGAGAGTGCAAGTACCTATCGAGTATGATTGGCTCATAGAAGGCGTAGTGTAGATGCTGGTAGCAAATCGGGTGCCGCCCATTTGCTAATGACGCATCCGCACCGTCCCCCAGATTGGTGGTGGGCAGCACACCACCACACCACATCAAGCGGTGCAGAAACTCATGGTGGGCGGGGCGGCCTTTTGGTGGGCTGTGGCGGGGCAGATTTTCAGTGACCGGCGTCGGCGGCGGCCCTATCGCGTTATCGGTTGCTTGCTAATCAACGTCGGCGCTCTTTTGGTAGTTTGGCTCAACCGCTTGTTTCCTTTTCTTGCATCTACAGCCAAAGGATAGATTTGCAACATAACAAGATACAATTTATTTTTTACGGTGCCTTTTCTATACAGCCCTCACTTGTACTGTCACCTTTACTCGCCTCTCCCTGAGCCCTTGCCTTTGTCGTCGCAATGGGTCTCGACAATGTCAAAAACGTCGTGCTGGTAAGCCAACTCACCCGCCCCCCCCCCTTCGAGGCTGCTTCGCCAACAGCCACTAACGCCCTCTTCTTCGTGCAGGTGCTGTCCGGCAAAGGCGGCGTAGGCAAATCCTCCGTCACGACACAACTCGCCCTCTCGCTCTCGCTGGCCGGCCACTCGGTCGGCATCCTCGACATCGACCTGACCGGCCCCTCGATACCGCGCATGCTCTCGATTGAATCGTCCAAAGTCACCCAGGTCCCAGGCGGATGGTCGCCCGTGTGCGTGCAGGCCGCGGACCCAGCCTCGGGCACGGGGAGCCTGTACGCCATGAGCCTGGGCTTCCTGCTGCCCAAGCGCGGCGACGCCGTCGTGTGGCGAGGCCCCAAGAAGACGGCCATGATTCGCCAATTCTTCAAGGACGTGCTGTGGCCCGAGCTGGACTACCTGCTCATCGACACGCCGCCCGGCACGAGCGACGAGCACATATCGCTGGCCGAGACGCTGCACAAGGATGCGCGGCCGGAGCAGATTTCCGGCGCGGTGGTGGTGACGACGCCGCAGGCCGTCTCCACGTCCGACGTGCGCAAGGAGCTGAATTTCTGCGCCAAGACGGCAATCAAGGTGCTTGGGGTGATTGAAAACATGAGCGGTTTTGTGTGCCCGCACTGCTCAGAGTGTACAGACATCTTTGGGTCCGGGGGCGGGCGGGCCATGGCGGAGGAGTTTCACGTTGCGTTCCTGGGAGCTGTGCCGATGGATGCGCAGTTCATCTCACTGGTGGAGGAAGGGAAGCGGCCTATATATCCGGTTGGCACGCAGGTGAATGGGCAGGACATTTCATCGAGAGACCAGTTGCCAGAGGATGCGGGCAAGGACGACGGGTCGCTGATGAACAAGTACATGGATTGCTCGCTGTATCATGTGTTTAAGGGGATTTCGGGGAATCTGGTACGGGGAGCAGAGGAGGCATGATTGGATGATTTGTATATAGATGTGAATTAATTATGAATAATGACATTTATGAGAGGTATTATTATATACCTACTGGGTTAGCATGGAGCGTTGTTTTACCGGCATGTAAGCCGCTCACGTGCGGTGGTGGTACTGCCGGTGTTGGTGAAGTAGGTACATGCAGCAACTTGAGAGCAAAAGGGTGCAAACGACGTAATAGACATCTCAGATTAAGTTTCAAGACAACTATGAGTCTATTGGTATTTTACAATATTTTACTCTTTTCTGTTCTGTTTTTGTTTATTTTATCTTGACCATAGGTAGCCTCCTTCCAAATGCGGCCAGGCATACCATCCCACCACAAAAGCATCCTTGCCGCGCCGCCGTTGCGCTTCGTCTCTAACCGCACTTGACTACGCTAGTACTAAGCCAGTCTAGACCCCAATTAGCGGCCTGGCCTACTAGCTAGTATGCACTTGTTGCCCCTCATTTGTATTCCTGCCGTCATTCATCAGCCAAAAAATTCGACTTTGGTTTTGTGTGGATCAATCAGGCTAGGTCCTCTCTACGGAGTAGTAGGGTAGGTACCAAGTAATAGTGACGAGGTACCAACTTTTGGGGTTGGGCTGGGCCGCAAAAGCACCACCACCACCACCACACCACACCACACTGCGCTGCAAAAAAAATAAAAACGAGGCTGCCCAATTTCGCCCGCCCAGGTACTTGAAGATTGTCGTCATGGCCATGCCCTTCCTCTCCCACCCTTTGCCCAACCCAGCACAGCACGGCTTGAAAGACCTCTCTAGAAGTACCAATTGCTTAGAATACCTCTGTTTCTAAAGAAACTGTAAAAAGAAATAGTGACGTAACCCGTCGTAGCCCTCGCCCGCCCGTTTCTCGGTGTCCGCGTCCTGCGCCTCTGCGTCCTTTTGTGGGGATCTCTGTCCCAAGCCGGCGCCTATAAAACTTCTTCTCCGCCAAAACCACTCCTCTCGACTCTTGAATTGCCACACGCGAGCATTACTTTTGTCTGCGATCCTCGTTGCAATTGTTGGAACCTCTGGCAGCAAGTTGTCAGACTTTCTAGCGACTTTACTCTTCGCTTGCTCATTTCTTTGTCAGACGGCTGGCTACTGCTTCTGCTTGAACCGTCTGCTGACACCCTCTCTTTCTTCCGGTTTCTGTCTTGGTCTTCTATGCGTTCGACTGATCCTCTACGGTTTCTCTTCTCTCGAACATCCAAGTACGTTCTCTAATCGATTCTCTGCATGCGTCATACCACCCTATGAGCCGCCAGAGCTAACCGTTGCCCCCTCCACCAGGCCTCGATAGCACCATCACGGGCGAAACCTACAACGCACAACCACCACACCAACCTTGCCTCTACACAAAGCAGATATCTTGGTCTGCTAGCTCCGATACTCCCCCATAGGTATCGGACTGCAGCCTACCTGCCACAATTTCGTCAGAACAGCGCTTCTACCACTCCATCTTCCGTCCTCCCTAACGTCCCCTTCGAGAGACGTTTGATCCAATTCCCTCCCGCTGAATTGCTGCTGGCTTGCCGCCAGCGCCATTGGAGCACCACCTTCCTGTGGGCCTACTCTCTCAAACAGACACCGCAAGGTCTGTTTGAGCGGCAGCTAGTGCTCCGCGGACTCTGCCATACGGGCAAAGAAACTCACTCCCGTGCCCTCTCGTGGCCAAATCCCCAGGCCTAGGCTCTCAGTTTTTGCTGCTCTCGCTCAAGCCACCGAACCCCTCGACCTGTCGCTCCCCCGCGATCCACTGCACGAGAATGGTGAAATCCTCAGTCCCAAACAACTACACATTCTCTCCGTCTTCGGCTGAGCCCCATTTGACCATAAATCATGATGTCGTTGCCGATCTAGACTCGAGCAATGCGTTTGAGGGTGTGTTTCACTACTTCCCAACCCAAACCTCTACGTTCATATGTGTGCTAACTTATACTTAGGACCCGAGAAGCTTCTCGAGGTATGGTTTGCGCCTAGCGCTACCGCCCTTCCTGTCGGCGCCTCTCCTCTCGGCTTAAAGGCTGTCCCCGCCGACGATTGGGTCAGCATGCTTGACATGGTTCACTGCAAGATTCTTTCCGTCTTGGAGTCCGACACGGTTGATGCCTATCTCTTGTCCGAGTCCAGCATGTTTGTGTTCCCCCACAAGCTGATTCTCAAGACCTGCGGCACCACCACTCTCCTCCTTGGCCTGCAGCGCATGCTCCACATCGCTGCTGCCCATGCTGGATTCCCATTTACCAATGCCGAGTCTGTCGAGGATATCCGCGCCGCGGCCACTCCGTACCGCGTCTTTTACAGCCGCAAGAACTTTCTGTTCCCCGACAATCAGCGTGGTCCCCACCGCAGCTGGAAGCAGGAAGTCAATTACCTCGATGAGCAGCTCGACGGAGGCAGCGCCTATATGGTGGGCAAGATGAATGGAGACCACTGGTATCTCTACATTACCCCCGCCAACCAGGAGCTGACGCCTCCGATTACCCCCCAGTCGGAGAGCAACGAGCAGGTCATTCCTGAGCTCGGCGGTGCTCAGGCTGCCGGTCCGGATTCGGGCGACGAATATGTCGACGAGACGCTCGAGATTCTCATGACTGATCTTGATCCGGAATATGCCAAGCAGTTTTTTCTTTCGCACGCGAGTGCGGTCGCGTGCGACAAGGTGGCTGCTGACAGCAAGGGCCCTGCTGGCGCCAATGGGGTCAACGGCGACTCGTCCGAGCCTATGGACGAGGTGGATGTGTTTAGCAACGGTAGCGACTCTGACCTGCACCAAGGTGTGGACCAGAAGCCTCAGCCCGACGAGTCTCTGACCACCGAGGGCCATACTCTTGGTTCCGTCATTTCTGACAACTGCGGTCTTGCCGATGTCTACCCCAAGTCCATCTACCCGGACGCCAAGATTGACGCCTACCTCTTTGGCCCGTGCGGATTTTCTGCCAATGGCGTAGTCCCAGCACCGGTTTCTACTCAGGATGGCGAAAAGAAGGCGGACCACTACTTTACCGTGCACGTCACGCCCGAGGACGGCTTCTCCTATGCATCCTTTGAGACCAACGTGCCTGGTGGGCAAAAGGGCCGCGCCACTACCGAGATTATCTCTCAAGTCGTCGACATTTTCAAGCCCGGGCGATTCAGCGTGACGCTGTTTGAGGCAAAGGGCCGCCGCGCCAACCCGTACGGTGCGGCCGGCGACCAGATCCGCGGCCTGCCAGGCAAGAAGCTGGCCGACCCGGTCCCTGGGTACAAGCGGGTAGACCGCATTCTTCACGACTTTGACGACTATAACCTAGTGTTTCGATTCTATGAAAAGGAAGGTTGGGCCGGCGATAAGAGCGCGCGTGTTGGCGAGTACGAGTAATATTGTGGGATGGATGCTCTGCGGCGCTCGTGGTGTCGCATCAGCCGTTACCTCTGCTCTACTCTACTCTATGAGATTGTCGTTTTGTTTTGCGCTTTCTGGCACGCCCAGGTCCGTTCGTTTGCGCCGCTAGGCATTGAAGCAGCACCACAGCATTGCATGACTTGAAATTTGATTTATTAGTATACTGAACAATAATATTGCTGCCTATATATTTTTTGCAACACATAATTGTCTTTGTAATCGTGTTTCGTCTGTAATCTACTGTTCCTGACAGCATGTGTCCAACTTCCAGGTTGAGCTTATCGATAAGCGCACGTGATCCAACTTTTTTCTCCGCGACAAAATTTCTGCCACCACAAAGCTTGCAGGGTCAGACGTGAAGCTTTTCCGCGCAGACTGCAGAACGAAACCTCCTCGCCGTCTCCAATTCCCCTCCCGGAAAACAAAACAAAAAAAAGCCTCCAAGGCCGACAATTAAAAAAAGTGTTTGTCTGGTCAAAGATTTACAAGCGCAAAAAATGCATCTCATGTACACCACCGACGAAAAGGGCGTCCGCCAATATACCCTGAAAAAAGTCGCCCACGGCCAAGTCACCAAGTCTGCGCACCCGGCTCGCTTTTCGCCGGATGACAAGTGGTCGAGACAGAGGGTTACGATGAAGAAGCGCTTTGGGTTGCTTTTGACGCAGCAGAGTATGTGATTTCCCCCCCCCCCCCCCCCCAAACTAGGAGCTCTTGTCTTTCTTTGGCAGGGTTGTATGTGGCTTTTTTTTTCAGTATACTAACGTTGTGGTTCCTACAGAGGAAGAGTAAAGCGTTTTCTTTTGACGGCGATTTTCAACGAGGAAAGATGGAATTTAAGTGAAAAGTTGAGAGGAGAATAAAAGAGAGGATGAAGGACGTTTGAAGGGGCAAGGGGAGAGCGAGGGGAAAGATGAGTAGAGGAAAAGACGGGATATGGTGTTTTTGGAGTTAGGGATTTTCTTTGGCCTTGCATATTGTACATTTGTGATAATTAAATACCTGAAACAGCAAGAATTGTTCATCAAATACGTTTACTGCTAAAATGCCTTGTACGTGGTTTTGGTTCGTAAGTTAATTGTGACGTACACACCTACGGCAACACATGCATGTATCCCGCTTCTCTTCGGAACATAATTTTAACTTCATAAATCATGATTCCTTTTTATATACTCTTCTAAACCCCCTACCTCTTCTTTTTCGAATTCACAGACCGTCCAGCGCCAACTTTAATCTTGCCCCCCTCAGCACGCTGCCCACTCAAAATATTCGGCAAAAAGTCATCATCCATAAGATCCTTCTTCTTTGACCTTCGCTGCGCATCCGCCGCCCGCACATACTCCTTTTGATCCTCTGCGAAAATCAAGCCCGCGCCCCAATTGTTCTGCCCGCCTGCATTCTTCGCCAGCCGGCCATTCGCCGTCCCGTGCGTCGGCTTCGGCACGCTGTACACGTTGCCGCGGTTGTTCCACTGGAAGTTTTGCTTCAGGTGCACCTTGAAGTTGCCGTGGTCGTCGGTTGAGCAGCTGGTGCGGAGGAGCGTCGGCTGGCCGCACGAGGGACAGAACTGCTTGTCCATGTCCTTTGTGATTTTGAAGCAGCCGTGGCAGCGCATGACCCAGGTTTTCAGCTGCGTGATGCGCGAAAAGTTGGGCGTGACGAGGTTGAGGTTCATGCGCAGGGCAACGTTTTGCATGGCGTAGTCAGAGGTCAGGACGGCAGCTTGGAGCGTCTTTTGCGGCGTTTGCGAGGGGGTAGAGGTGTTGTTGTCTTTGGCTTTCTGTTTTTTCAAATTCGATGGGGTGATCCAGCCGCCTTCTTCGTCCGAGGCGTCGCCGTCAGATGCTTCTGAGCCTTGCTGAACTTGTTCTGCAGCTGCGTCCTCTGCTAGAGCTTCGACCATGGGGGTTGCGTCGTTTGTGGGTTCGTCTTTCATGTCTAGCTTCTCGAGGTCCTCGGCGGGAGCGTCTTGCAGAGTTTCTGTATTTTCTTGCGCTTTGGGCTCAGAAGAGACTGATTCCTCTGCGGGAGTAGTCTCATTCTTGGCTGATTCATCCTTGGCTGTTCCGGCCTTTGCTGGCGGCTTTCCATTCAAAGACTTTTGACCGGGTGTATTACGCAGCCGCCAGTCGCCGTTGTTGCGCTCACACTCGAGCTCATATCCGAGAGCAAGAACCTCGATATCTGGCTTGCTCAGAACGCCCAAGTCACCCGTCTTTCGTGCAAAGTCTCTGATAAACTTGACGCTGGCAGGGCTGGGCGATCGCAGCGTGACAAAGGGCAGCAGAGTCGTCTCGACGCGGGTTCTGGTGGCAGTATCGCGGATTTCGGGAATAATAGACGGCAGGGTATATAGATTCTCGGCTTGGGCGACCAGCGCGCTGGCTGGGGGATCGTTTTTGATCAGAGGACCGGTGTCGAGGATTAGACTGTGGATAGGTTTTGATGGTTCGCTGGTGGGAGGGGTAGCCATGATGGCGGCGGTGCAGAGATTTCTGCCGACAGGATTTTCAAATGAATTTGTGACCAAATTCTATGCAAGAAATCAAGTACCAGACAAATAAATAGAGTATCAAAGCAAGTCAAATGATGGCTCTGTATTTCGAAACAGTCAGATCAAGGCCGTTGTGGTAGGTGGTGGAAGTGGGGCAGAGAAAAAAAGTGAATCGATAGCGATAACGATTTTGGGTTGGTGGCGCCACGTGATGGCCGTCAAGGTTCTGTAAGTTCTGCAACAAGGAGCTGATAAATTCGAAGTAAAGTAATCGATAATATGTTTTTTAGGGGTTAAACAGGTAGATGGTTTTCCAGATTTAATTTACGATTTTTATTTTTCTTCATGAATGATTTAGCTGGATCTTGCTGTTTAGGGCCTTTTTATTATTCGGTGACTCGCGTCCAACATGTACTCGTATGAGTGCCGGCCAATAGGCTGGAGCAGTTAGTAAACCGT
Organism: Lecanicillium sp. S3808; assembly: GCA_023628775.1. NCBI lineage: Eukaryota > Fungi > Ascomycota > Sordariomycetes > Hypocreales > Cordycipitaceae > Lecanicillium > Lecanicillium sp. S3808. The sequence goes on from JAMAJY010000056.1 coordinate 76,480, forward strand.
TGCTCATTGGGCTACTGGGTAGACTTTTGTTACATTTATTTACAAAATGAACATTGTACCGACTGAATGGCTCCCTCGTATTGTTTGACAATTTTCGTAGGATTTACTGTTGGATTTTCCGTCATATACCCGGAAATATCTTCCTTCTCATGGAAGTCTTCTGGAACCTGGTCGGGTGTCAGGGTTTTCTGACAGCAGCTGCCCAAATGGTTCCCTACCTATCAAGCCCAATTCGTACAAACGCACACTGCCCACCATGGTATATAGTGCCAATCAATTGGACAATTCCGCGTCACTCTTTGTCAAAATGTGCCAATGCCGGCAAAGTCCGGCTTCAAGTTCTCTGCGTCTTATTACCACCAGTAACGGAAGGATGTTCAAGCCACAAAACGTCACGTCTCGCACGCTTTACTCGTTAAGGCATCCTCGGCCCAGTCAGATCAGCAGTGCCATAACCAAGCAGCTATTTATGACTTGAAATCGACAGTGGCGTTCAGTCCAGGTCGCCTGCCGGTCCGTGATATCCATAAATGCCTCGTCCAAATTTCACGGTGAAGCCGTAATATCCGTATCAAGCTGCCCGAGCCTACCTACACCACGGATGAACATTGCTCGGCATCGACGCATGCATCATTGTGACCAAAGTAGGTGAAAGAATGGGAACAATTGACGGCCCCATGTTTCATTACGCCAGCAGATCTACACTTGTCAGGTACGACGCCACTACGCAACGTTTGGGGCAAAGGAAAGCGAGAACCAACCAGCACGCTGGAGGCCAACAGGTAAACCCTCATAATCGGAGAGAGTCTGGAGACCCCGGATCGTGTGGAGGCGTCACTACGTCGTAATCCCCTGCGGAATTGCAGCAATAACACGCGGGCCGTTATTGGACGCCACAAGCCAGGATAACTTGTAGCGATGGGCAGCTGGGCCTTGTTTGTGATGGATGTTTAGAGTGGAATCAACCCCGTATGTGGACTCTATTCCATAACCTGATGCGGAGGCGTTGATGATGGCAGAGCATCGCATAACGACTGGCGGATTCATCAGCGTGGGGTCTCGCTTCCTTCATCCCTGCGCCGACAAAGGGAGCATACTCGCAATGCGACGCAGTGCGGGCTAACGGCTAGAATCGCTTCAACATTAAGCTATCAACAACAGGGGTTTTCAAAACGGCAGCTACGACTAGCGTGTCCCGCTACGAAGCTTTGACTGGACAAGGCATTTCGTACTACTAATTACATGGTACAGAGCGTACACACTGGGAGAAGACGGACACCATGTCCGCCCATAATGCATTTCCTTGCCCACAACCAGTCCACAGTCGCCATGGGGAAGTCCACTTTGCTGGAACAATCTTCCAATGAAGCCAGAACAAGTGCGGAGGAAAAGTTGAGCATACGCGCGTTGCACCTGAGATGAGACCCAAGAGAGCCTGTGCTGCCACTCCACTCCTCCATCCCTTCCAGAACTCTTCCATGGCTTGCTACACACCACACTCACCACAAGGTTGGCGATCGGGCTTCGCCGGGTGTTTGAGCGAGGAGCGCTACTCTGGTTGCCCATGGTCCCAAGTCTCAGGGTGCGATAATGCTACGTACGGGCGGTCAAGCAGCGCCGAAGAATGGCCTAGCTTTCTGCTGTTACACGACTATTGCGATTCCGGCCCGGTTAACAAAGACACAAGAACCAGGGTTCGGTGTCCAGGATCATGCACAATACACCCCAGCTCGAGTATAGCGCGCTCCCGGCAATTCATTGCCCAAATATGGAGGGAGTAGACAAGCACGGCTAGCGTGGCTGGCACACCGAGAACTACGAATACGTACTCCGTACAGAAAGACCGGGAAAAAAAAAGGCCAAGAAACGAGCCCAGCCCAGCGCTGCTTGCGCCGGCGTACCGATGAGCCTTTAGTGGCGCATTTCCCACCCCTACAACAACACTAGTTCCGGCTGGCGCCCCCTTGGCACACAGGTCAGACGCACTGCATCGGGGAATTTCTGAGGGATTTGGTGCCCGCGTGGCTTGCGTCTTGTCGTTCGGGAATCGGCTGGGCGCAGGTCGGAACGCGGCAGCGGAATGGCAGAAGCCGAAAGGATTTTCTTCCCTGCCCAGAGCCGTCGGCAACCGCACATGGGCGTTGTAAGCCCGAACATGAAGCAAAAAGACGACGGTTTGCGCTCTGTTCCCCAGGTTTTCCGGCACATATTGGCAAGAGGCGATACAAGGGCAATTTACTACTGCACTCCGCATGGGGACAGAGCGTAACTGTACTCCGTTGAGGAGTCAACTCCACTAGTTTAATATTCTGTTCGTGCCAGGTTGCCCCAGAAAGTGGCCACTTTGATCTGGTACTTATTATTCATGGAATTTGTCCAAAAAGATACAGGGCCTGGGGAGACTAGGTTGGATTTGACAGGGTGGATTCAAGCCAGAAGGCAAGCTAGAAGATCAAAACCAAGATTCTGGGCCGCAGACGAGGCATTTTTCTTCGCTCGACTTGAGGGTATCAGTGCATGAGCCCTGGGGAACACTCCATCCTCAAGCGTCGCCAGTGGGGATGGCAGTAGAAGCTGACTCGGCCCTGGCTGGGGCGTTGGGAGCCACTCTGCTCGTACTCCGTACAACAGGAGGTCGTGTCCATGTGTAGTGGATATCACGAGAATGAAAAAACTGGACGGGATTGACTGCGAGGGGGTGGCACTCGTCACGAAAGCGCGGGAGGCCCACCGTTGCATTTGGGTTGTGATGGTGTCGCAGCCGCGCTGGCGTGGAAGAGCGGGATGGAGATTGAACATGGGGACTGGAGATGGAGCTGCTGGGAGTGGGTGATGTTCGCGGCAAGCAATGGAATACGAGTAATGGAGTGTGAAGAGGCCGGAAGAGTAATTCAGGCGTTGGCAGTTTTGGTAAGCAACAGATATGCCCAGATTCGTTGCGCTGACAGACCTGTCGTTTAGCAAGGACCAATGACACGGCCTCTCTGTTGTCAGAGCTCGAGCACGCTCCAAGGACCACATGACCAAACCATCTGCTATACAGGAAAAGTATAGCATGGCTCTTACGCTTGAGGGTGGCTTTTTTATCGTTTCGTCATGGCTCTACTCTCGAAGCCATGGCTTTTGGTTCGGGTGGCTTACATTGTTCACTCGTCGATCCATGGATATACGACGAAACCACTCAGAAGTCAAGCACGGCGCATCCGGAGGCCGTTCAACCCAACATAGAGGCCCCTTTATTATTATTACATTAGCCTCTTTCGCCCCAAACCGCAGCCAGAAAACTCCGGCGCCGGTGCTGATCGAGGAGTCCATTGCCGCCACTACGGGCGCTCGACCCACCACCACTAGGGTTTCCGGTCCCGTAGAAACCTTTTTTTTCTTTCGTGAGAACCACTTCCGCCCCTCAGGCCCTGTCCGGTGGCCATTACGAAATTCTCTTAAGCAGCCAAGGCCCTTTCTACTTTCCTTTTGCAGTTTCCTTTTGTCATCACACACCTAACCCCCTGGTCCTGGCTCGGTTGGCTTGCGTTTTAGCTTTGGCGAGTTTAATTCCTCGCACGCTTACTGGCTCTACCCCAGGGTCGCTGCCCACCCCCGTCCCCCGCGGCAACGAGTGCCGCCTTTGGAGTCTCACCTTTTAAATACTACCACATTCCTCCCGTCTGGGTTCGGGCCAAACCGCTTTGTTGTTCTTCAGTCCTTTACTTCTTTTCTAATCTGAATTGAATTTCTCATTTGAAAGGGTCTTTTTTCCTTTAACTCTTTTGGGAGCTTTTACTAGCATCTTGGGGTCTTTAATATACATCACCACCATAACCTTCAAGTTTGCTCGTATAAACCACAAACCCAAGCACAACGTCCAACACATCAACAATGGCCGACAAACCTGCCGTCGCCCCGGCTGCGGCCGCCGAAACTTCGGCAGCTCCAGAAAAGTCCATGATAGAAAAGAAGAGCCCTCCTTCCCAGGACAACGTGCTCGCCGGCGAGATTGTGGGTGAGGTAACCGACTACGACTATGACGAGCAAGCCCGCGCCGATCTCGAGAAGCAAAAGACGGCCCAGGGTACTGCTCACTTTCACCGTCTAGGCTGGAAGCGTCTGACCGTCGTTCTGATTGTCGAGGCCATTGCCCTCGGCAGTCTAAGTCTGCCTTCTGCCTTTGCCACTCTCGGCATGGTTGCCGGTGTCATCCTCACTGTCGGTCTCGGTTTCCTCGCCATCTACACCAGTGACTTGGTTGGTCAGGTCAAGATTGCTTACCCTAATGTTGCTCACTATGGCGATGCTGGTCGTCTCATCGGCGGCCGCGCTGGTTACGAAATCATTGGCGCCATGTTTGTGCTCCAGCTCATCTTCCTCGTCGGCTCCCACTGCCTAACGGGAACCATTGCGTTCCTCAACCTCAGCGGCGACAGTGGCGTCTGCTCCCTCGTCTTTGGTGTCGTCTCCGCCATCATTCTGTTCATCATCGCCATTCCGCCTTCCTTTGCCGAGATTGCCATCCTGGGCTACATCGACTTTGCTTCTATTGTCCTGGCCATTGGCATAACCATCATCGCCACCGGCGTCAAGGCCTCTGAGAGCGATGGCGGCATGTCGTCTGTCCCCTGGTCTGCTTGGCCCAAGGAGGACATTAGCTTTGCCGACGCCTTTATCGCCATTACCAACATTGTCTTTGCATACAGCTTTTCCATGTGCCAGTTTTCTTTCATGGACGAGATGCACACCCCTCGCGACTACGTCAAGTCGATCTGGGCACTTGGTCTGATTGAAATTTTCATCTACACCCTTACCGGCGCCCTCATCTACGCCTTTGTCGGCCCCGAAGTCGAGTCCCCTGCTCTCCTCTCGGCAGGCAACCTCATTTCCAAGATTGCCTTTGGCGTTGCTCTCCCCGTCATCTTCATCTCTGGCTCCATCAACACCACCGTTGCCGGCCGCTACATCCACGGCCGCGTCTTCCGCCACTCCATCACCCGCTTCATCAACACTCCTCGCGGCTGGATCACTTGGATCCTGCTCGTTACCCTTCTCACCGTTATTGCCTGGGTCATTGCCGAGTCGATTCCTTTCTTTTCGGACCTGCTCTCCATTTCTTCCTCGCTCTTCATCTCGGGATTCACCTACTACCTGCCTCCCATCATGTGGTTCATGCTGCTGCGCAAGGGCTCGTATTTCTCCAAGGAGAACTGGTGGAAGACGATTCTCAACATCCTCTGCATTATTATCGGCTTGGTAGTTCTTGTCTGCGGTACCTACTCGAGCATTGTTGATATTGTAAGTTTCTTTTCTCTCCATTTATCCTCCTGCCACGGCTTCAATGACGTTCCAATGCTAACGGAATTTAGATGCACAACTTTAGCGAGGGCAATGTCCGTGGCGTCTTCACCTGCGCGGCTTTTTAAGCGAATTGCATAGAAAATGAAAAAGGGAAATGGCGTTTTGTGGTACTCGATTTTGACATACTTTGACGATGGTTTATAGCGGAATAAACTTGTATTTTTGCCTCAAGTAGTGTCCTGTCCCTGTTTTTGCTGTGCTTAACGTGACACCCCCGGCTATCAACAACAGCAGGACTATTTACGTGATTTGTGTGACGTTCTAGCACCACGGAAGAGGTGTTGTAGAAAGATGCGAAATGCATCGAGACGGATGAATACGTACGAGGGTATATATTATGTGGCCTGCTTGGTGTGACTTGGCTCAACTAGCACGACTTCATTTGACATTGGCTTGCCGCCATAGAATTAGTCGTGTTACCCTCGCCAATTTCACTCGGAATGGACATTGTTGGTAGGTAGGATGCAAAGGCGGGGAAATCTGTTGGTGGCGCCCACCACCATCTTTACCTACCTCTTTGGGCATAGCACCACAGCCTGCTTTAGTTGGTTGGTCGACTTCACTCTGTAATTACTTGCTGCATGTCGTTGGCGCCATGAACTTTTGCCCGAATATCCATCGCAGAATCGTTCATTCTCCTTCATCTGCCAGTCTTGCAGGTATCATATACGAAGCGGCCGTTTGCTTATCCGACCAAGAGGCTCAAGACCCATTCAGCTTGTAAGTTAGGGAACAAGTAGCTGAAGAGACCAGCCGGTTGCCTGCTTTGGCAAGTCACCAACCATGGCTACTCGTGGGCTTTTGCCAGGGGATGACCGCTTCGGTCCTCAGTCTCCTGGTAGATTCGATTTCACCCTTACGTTTGAGAATGCCATCTTCTCCATTGGTCCCATGTCGGCTTTCATTCTATTTGCCATTGCCTACATTCGCAGACTCCTGCAAGCCAAGACCTGCGTAAAATCCGGACTCTTGCTTCCACTCAAGCTTGCATTTGCGACCATACTATTTGGAGCTGAGCTCGCCATGCTCGCTCTGTGGGCACGGATGCCAGACTCTCGAGTGCAGACGACGCTTGCCAGCTCCATTCTCTGCTCCATCGGTGCCCTGTTCATCGGTGCCGTGCTCTACGCTGGTCATCGCTACTCGCCATCACCGGCTATCCCGCTCAGCATCTATCTGAGCGTAACATTGCTGCTGGATATGGCAAAGACGAGATCCTTCTTCCTTCGTGAGGGCATCGATGACATTGCCGCGCTCTCAGTCGTTACACTGGCTGCAAAACTCGCCATCATCGTCGCTGAAGAAGTTCCCAAGACTCGATATATCGATAAGCAGCGCTTCCCCTCATTGAGTGGTGAGGCTGTAGGTGGATTTTGGAGTCGATCGATGTTGGTGTGGGTAAACGACACCTTGCTCATTGGCTTTAAAAGACGGCTGGAGGTGGAAGACTTACCGCCCATGGGCCCAACATTTAGCTCTGAGCGCTTGTATAATGAGTTTTTGCCCATTTGGAGGAAGCGTAAGGTGTCTGGTAACACGTTGTCTGTTTCAGTGCTGACTTTGAGTACAGAGAACAAAAGCTCCAAACTTGCTCTGCCCACTGCTTGGTTCCGTCTCCTTTCTTTGGATATAGTCGTGACGGCGATACCCCGCCTTTGCTCCTCTGGCTTCCTCCTTGCACAACCCTTTCTGTTGAGACGATTGGTTGTCGCTGTTGGTCAAGAAGAAATCTCGAATTCTGTGACTGGTGGGCTTTGTGGCGCTACTGCCCTTGTATACCTCGGTGCTGCTGTGAGTATTTCCACTTCACGTACAGATCAAAGCTGAAACCAACATTGGATATAGCTCAGCAAAGCGCTTTACAAGCAATTAAACAATAGAGTCATGGCATATACGAGAAGCATCGTGGTTGCAGCGCTGTACGACAAGTCACTCAGGCTGAGCCACGAACAGCTGTCAAAGTCGTCTTCATTGACTCTTATGAATGCCGACGTGGAGGGCATACAGGATAGTATTGCCATGATGCACGACATTTGGGCGAGCGTGATTGAGTTTGGGCTTGGTCTGTTTATTCTCGCGACGTTTATTGGACCAGCTTGTGTTTTGATGGTTTTCCCGACTCTTTGTACGTCCATTGCAGCATGCTACTTATCCTCTGTTTAAAGCGCTAACGAGCAGACTGTAGTGTCGACGTACATGGTATCACTCACGACCAAGCGCATGGCGTCAGCGAAACGGATTTGGAACGAGCATATTGAAACAAGAGTCGGGGGTACATCAGACGTACTTTCGCAGCTCAAAGGTGTCAAGGTCAGTGGCATGGGCCCAGTCATGTCAAATCACATCAGAGCCTTGCGCGCTGCTGAAGTCAAAGCCTCCCGTAAAGAAAGGTGGGCTCGCATCCTCTTGCATGCCAACGGTAAGTCACATTACAGCCCCCTTCTCGATGTACTTCTTAGTCCTAATTTCTTCAAGGCTTCTTCGCTGATATTGCACCACCCGTCGTGGTTCTCGCCGGTGCCATCTTTTGGACTAGAACTGGAGGCGATTTTTCCGTTGCCGAAATATTTACTACGCTCTCAATCGTCATCATCGTCACAGAGCCACTGTCCACTGTTCTCATGTTCCTCCCTGCAATTTCTTCTGGCTTTGCATGCTCTTACCGTGTGCAGCAGTTCCTTCTTCTAGATGAGCTTCCCGACAGGTCGCTCGGCTCACAGGAAGTGACGGAAAAGCATGAGTCTTCTACTGAAGCTGCTATTACGATTAAAGATGTAACCATGAAGGGACCTGATGAAAAGACAGTTTTCCACAATGTCAATCTCCAGATTGCAAAAGATCAGATTAGTATGCTTATTGGCCCTGTTGGGTGCGGCAAGTCCAGCTTGTTGAGATGCATCTTGGGTGAAATTCCCTTGACGAGTGGTACGGCAATTGCTACTTCTGAAGCCGTTGCATACTGCGATCAGACGCCATGGTTGCAGAATACGAGTATCAGGAACAATATTGTTGCACAGAGCGAGTACAGTCCTTCTTGGTACAAGGAGGTTTTGCATTCTTGCGCTCTTGATGAGGACATTGTCCAACTCTCTGCCGGTGATCAAACACAAGTTGGCACAGGAGGTTGCAATCTAAGCGGAGGCCAACGACAGCGTGTGGTACGCTTCTCGGTGCTTAAATTTTAAAACCTTGCTAATTTTCTGTAGGCACTTGCACGAGCTGTCTATTCGCGTGATCCAATCTTGCTTCTTGATGACGTCGTCACGGCTTTGGATAGACGAACGTCAAAGGCGGTTTTGGAACGGCTGCTTGGCAAACAAGGTCTATTCCGTCGTCTGAAAACCTCTGTTCTCATGACATCTAGCTCTTGTATGTATTCTTGGCATTTTCCGTTGCTCATAATGACTAACTTATGTACAATACAGTGAATAGCCTCACATTTGCAGACACCATCTATGCATTTACCGATGACGGGTCAATTGGAAAGACTGATCGAGACTTCTCGCAGCTTTCTCGTGATTCGGAGCTTCTCAAATGGATTGGAAGCGGGCAATCCGGTAGAGACGCAGACGAGGAAAGCGATGAAGCTGATAAAGAAAAACTCAGCGCACCTGGCCCGTCTACCGAAGAAGACGACGCCGCGCGCCAGAAGGGTGACATTTCGCTGTATTCTTACTACATCAAGTCCACTGGTTCGACTTTGATCATTGCCTGGTTTGTTTCCATGGCCGTTACAGCTGTTGCAGACAGAATGCCGCGTATGTATCCATTTTAGTAGTCTCGTTTTGTGTTCTCAAGCTAACATATATGCTGGGCAGTGGTTTTCCTGCGCATTTGGATGGGCAAAGATGCTCAAAACAACCTTTACTTTATCGGATATGCTCTTCTCAGCTTGATGGCAATAGCTATTCCCTGCAGCACACTCGGGTACGGATTGTAGCAAAGCTGCGCCTTGAAGAAATACACTGATAAGTCTTGCCAGAGTCTACTATTTGAATCTTGTTCCGAGGTCATCAATGGTCCTACACGAAAGGCTCTTACGTGCTGTTATGAAGTAAGACCGTTTCTGCTACGACAGCATAACCATAGCTCTTTAAGGATCTAACGCTTCCAGGTCACGGCTTTGGTACTTTACAAGACTAGATTCTGGCTCAGTTATGAACAGGTACGACTCACTTGCTGTATTGCTCGACGCACAAACTCACCTATTGCAGGTTCAGCTCCGATATTACCATCATTTCCACTACCTTGCCGAAGGTCTTTATGCAATCTGTATTCAGTGAGTACAATCAAAACCTTTTCGCTCCCGAGAGCGAAGTACTGATTTCTGCCAGTGTTTTTCCAGATTCCAACCGATGTAGGCATCATCGTGGCCGGAGCAAAATACGCCGCAGCATTCGTGCCACTGTTGATCTTTGCAATTTACTGCGTCCAATTCTACTACCTGCGCACGTCTCGTCAAATGCGTTTCCTCGACCTCGAGGCTCGAGCGCCTCTACTTACACACTTTTCCGAAACAGCATCTGGAATCCAGCACGTCCGCGCATATAGCTGGCAACGAGAGTTTTCTAGAAACTGCGTCGAGTACCTAGACTTTTCTCAACGGCCGCACTATTACTTGTTTTGCATCCAGGCCTGGCTTGGCCTGGTTCTGGACCTAATCATCATGGGAATTGCCATCACAGTCATTGCTTTTGCGCTGAATTATAAGCATACGACCTCCGAAGCCGCTGTTGGACTATCCATGATAAACATTATCACATTAAGCTCGAGAATGGGTGGGTTTCTTCGCTCGTGGGTTGAGATGGAGACGTCTTTGGGTGCTGTTTCACGTACAAGGGAGTTTGTGAGGAGTGCGCCTGTTGAGAGCGACCCCGGTGAAGGCAATTGTGAAAAGCTTGCTGCCAATTGGCCGCAAAGTGGAAGTGTTGAGTTGAAGCAGGTGACTGCGAGCTACAAGTGAGTATTTACTTTTGTGTGCGGTGGGAATGGTAGCTAATTACTTGACAGCTTTGAGGATTCTTCTTCACAGGCTGTCGTCAGAGACGTGTCTCTCAGGATTAATCACGGCGATAAAGTCGGCATAGTTGGCCGCACAGGAAGGTAAGCGAGCCCCATTTGAACTCACGATGCTGAAGCTGACGTTGCTCTGTAGTGGCAAGTCTTCTCTGTTGCTTACACTGCTCAACTTTTTGGACTACACCGGCTCCATCACAATCGACGGCAAAGAAGTCAATAGCATCCCCCACGAAACTCTGCGACAGCGCATCATCAGCATCAGCCAAGAAGGCATCCACCTCACCGGCTCACTCCGCAAGAACCTCGACCCATACGACACGTCGGACACCTCGGCCAATAAAGCCACTGACGAAGATCTCGTTAACATGCTCTCGCGCGCTTGTTTCTGGGAAAGCATCAACTCGCGCGGATACGACTTGGACACGCCGCTCAAGGATATAAAGCCCTCTACAGGACAGCTCCAGCTGCTTGCTGTCGCGCGAGCGATGCTGCGATGTCAACTCAGCGGAGGCAAGATTGTGCTGATTGACGAGGCGATAAGTAATGTGGATGATGATACGGCAAATAAAGTGCAGGATGCGATGATGGCGGCATTTAAGGCGTGTACGGTAGTTACGATTGCGCATCGGCTGGAGACGGTGGAGGATTGTGGGCTTGTTGTTGAGATGGAGGGGGGCAGAGTTGCTCGCGTGCTGGATAGAAGGGAAAGAGGGACTATATAGATGCACTGGGGCTATTTTGTGTGTGTGAGAAGAATTGTTGTTGCTGAAGACTTATGTGTGTTGTGTAGATCCGTGGATATATCCTTTCATCTATGAGGATTCTTATGTTCGCAAACCAAGTAAAAGAATAATCATCATAATAATCATCATTATTTAGAAATAAATAGACATGCTCATTTTTCAAGTTTCTCTAGATGACGTACTTTTATTTTACCCCCGCGACGGGTTTTATGCACTCGTTATGTCTGTCAGCAAAATGTCAGCAGCGCGGAATCTGCGCCCTTACTAGCCACATTTCTAACGCATCTCGCCCACTCTTCCTCTCATCAACATTCACCGTCGCAGCACAGCAACACCTAAAGAAAGAGCGGACAGGGTAAAATATTCAGGCCATGGCTTCATCAACGGAAACCGCAGTCATCCCCGCCTCGGCTGCAGTGCCGCTCCTATACCGCCTCTGCCTCACCACCATCGAGCCGCTCTTTGCGGTCAACGGCGCGCTGCTTGTATTCCGCAACCCGGGCACGTACCTGTCCATGATGACGCGCGACGCCGTCCCCTTTGCAGCGCCGTCGACGTTTCTATACACCACCGCGGGCGGCTCGTGGCTGTATTTTGCCTTTGTCGAGGCCGTCGTGATGCGTCTCTTTGACGATTTGCGCCTGTGGAGAGTACTTTGCGCAGGCATGCTGCTTAGCGATGTCGCGTATTGCCATGCTATTGCGCAGGCTGTTGGCGGGTGGGCTGTGTATGCGGATGTAACGACTTGGACCAAGGACGATCATGCTGTGTTTTGGGCCACGGCGCCGCTGGTTTTGGTGCGGATTCTTGTTGTTTTAGGTATTGGGGTCAAGACGGGACCAAATACTAGAAAGATGAAGGCTTGAGGGCCATTATACCATGCGGTCTCATGGGACATGTTTTATACTGGAGCCGTAAGAGCGTTGATGTTAATAAACACTTGCGTCTGCGCCTTTTCTTCCTTCTACTCTTTACCTTGAATGCCTTTGGCGAACGCTATGAGGCTATCAGCCTCGGACTGTCTTTATCATCGTAGAACAAATGACGGCAAGAGCCCTCAGGTGTTAAGTATCAGAAGCTTACGTGTGTCGAACTGCATATAGCCTGGGCCTTGAACCGAGTGAGAATTCGTGTAGATGGCATGTAAGGCTTGAGCCATCTGCCAGTCTGTGATGCGACCGAAGCCTGGTACGTCTCTCAGTGCAAGCTACAAGTTGAATCATTTGACAGATTTCATTTATAAGCGCAGGCTGTTGACTCGTCGCTGCAGGCCAAGAGACTTGTACTCGCCGAGGGCTGTCCATGACGTGTCTGTTCAGATTCATTCCGGGAATACAGTTGGCATTGTTGGTCGCAGGGGAAGGCAACGATACTTGATCCTCTCTTACAGTTGAGCTTCTACTAAAGGATGTGGTGTTGCCAATGCATCAAGGAGTTATCCTTGATGCTTACGCTGCTAAAGTTCTTGGAATATTCTGGCACAATCCAGATTGACAACCGAGACCTGCAGTCTATACCACATGAGCTTATCCGACAGCGGCCGGCCGGTTAGCATCAGCCGGGGGGACATTGAACCGTCCGGGTCATTGAGAAGAAATCTGGACTCAATCGGAAGTAGCGGCGAGGATAACGATGACAACGACGGCATAGGCCGGCAAACAGAAGGCGAAGAGATGATTGCTGCCCTCACTCGTGTGCGGCCACGGCAAACGGAGACGTCGCGGGGTCCTACTCTTGACACGGACGTATCACCTGCTGGTCTCACCAAGGGTCAGGCAAAGCTGCTGGGATGATTGAGGTGGACGAGGGTAGGACTGTGCAGCTGTTGGATCGGCGCGAGGATGGTGAGTGATGCGACAGCGTGGATGACAGAGTAGATTGTACATGATGGCGCGGAATTGTTGATCCGGGTTGACTTGACAGTGAGAATGTGTATTTCGAGTTTCTCGTCCCAACGACCGCGGTTTCAACCAAGAGGACGCCGGTATGTGTACAAAGGAATCCTCCACAGTAATAAGTCGTGACGTGCGCGCGGCTGATGGGGATGGGGTGGAAGGCGTAGAAGGATTGAACTTGAGGCATGGAAGGAAAACAAGGTTACAGCCGTGGTGGGGCCCGTCAACTCGCACTGTGTCGCGCCCGGTTATCGCAGCTGATACTAACGGACGGGAGTCGAAGGTAACGAATCACGATTTGGATTTACCTCTGTACATGCATGAGCAAAAAAGCCGAGGATGCGGAGTACTTGGTTCTTTTCTTGACCTTGCTGGTTTTTAATAAAGCCAAAATCACGATTTAAAGCAAGCCGTTGTCGCCAAGTCTAGTAACGCTCAGCACAGTGCATGCCAAACCTCCATCACCCAAAGCCACCGTCCCACTGCAGGAAGCGAGTGTGTGCGTCAGCCAGTTTATTACCTAAGGTACCTACGCTGCTGCAGCGCGGGGACGGCGCAGGCCTGCTTCTGGGGGATGCACAACTGCCGTGAAAAGCGGGGCCTGAGCTGCATCAAGCTCATCCCCCCACATGCACATGCTCGCACTGTGTTTGCGTTGCAGTCGTCAAGTGCCAATGCCAATGCCAATAATTTAGCAGCTACAATATCTGGGGCCGGCCAAGAAAAAAAGAGAGCGGGAGACACATGGCGGGAGGGAGCAAGAGCTGTCTTGTCAAATCAAAAACCTTGACCGTTAATTCACTCATCTCTCGCCCACCCCATCGTAACGCTTGCTCCTTTCGATTCCAACATTACCGGGCTCCATGAACGAACTGGACGGATGATACAGAGTCAAACATCACGGTTCAAGTCTTGTGACGATACAAAAACGGATTGCCTCGCTCGCCCGAGTTTACAGAGCCAGATGCAGAGCTCGGACAGAGGCGTGAATGCAAATCAAATCACGGCTCGGCTCGGATTCACAGTCTATCAAAACAACCTTGCCTACGATATAATATAACCAAAATACACAATACGAACCAGCCTCTTCCACCATGGCAGAAACATCACCAAGTATGGAATCTCACGCTCCCCTAGACAACCACTGACTAACGGCTTCTTTTCCAACCCCTTCCAGAATCCGCCGAACCCCTTCCGCAACACCTCCAACTCTTCCAAAACGGCCTCGAAGCCATCGGCCTAATCCTCGTCATCTTCGTCGTCGGCGGCCTGGCCTTCCGCTGGTTCTACGGCGTCCTGGTCCGCGAAATGGAGATTTCCGAGCGCGAGGCTAGCGCTCCGCTGTACTCGCGCCTCAACGACCGCTCGCTCTACGGCAACCTGGGCGACATGCCCGATCCGACAGGCGAGTTTGAGTTTGCCTGGCAAAAGTTCCACGCCATGGACCGCCGCCGGCTGGAGGAGTACAGGGGCCACTGCGAGCATGTGAAGCGGACGTCGATATTCGATGCCGTTGTGTCGCTCGTTGCGGGGGCCGTGGTCGCGTTGGGACTGTGCTTCAAGGGTATTGTGTCGGAGCATGTTGTTGCTGTTTCGTTGCTTGTGCTCATCATGTTGATTTCTCCCATGTCGAAGCCTTCGCTGTCTCATACCGGGTGACGTGAGGTGCTGGAAGTGATGCTTTTTGTAATGTCTGGCGTTTTCTGGATTACTACGCAGAGCTTGGGGCTGTGCTTTTGGTTCGGCGGTAGCTCTTTTTTTTTTTAAACTCCCTCTATGAATGTGATGTGATTTCTTATTTGGTCCTGTAATATGTATCTATTCGACTGCGATGCTCGGAATTACCGGGAGAGCTGTAGTACCTGTGTAACTGATATGAGGTTTCAAGAATGAAAGAGCGCTGACGATGAACATGCAGTTTGAGCTTTTCACGCATGTTTAAATCTGAGCCGATCATACTAGCCACACCATGAGTCGAATCCGTCACTGCCCTATAATTATAGTGTAAAGTCTGCCAACGTCTTTTTTATCAGCTTTGACATTTTCCCTCAGAAATCAAGCTTAGGTGAGACCAATCCAATAGCTCTCTTTACAGGCCCACCCCATAAAACATTTTTTATAAGGCCAAAACAGCAATTACACCTTATAATCGCATCTATTTGATTTGATTTGATTTTATTTAACGTCTATATAGTTCAGCTCTAGGGTAAGCAAAGAGACGTGCTGGGTGCCAT
>JAMAJY010000057.1:0-88330 GCA_023628775.1 Lecanicillium sp. S3808
CTACCTAGCTCTGTCACGGAATTCTTCCGCTTGTGGTCTCTGTACAGTGGCTGCAGCACCCCTGTGATGCTTGACAGTACTCATAAGGTGGCTGACACGTTTCAGGAGGATTCCCGCAGGGCGAGTTAGCGTGGTCTACATCACATGTGGGGTAAATTCGACAACTACGCTGGTTCGGAAGCCAGGTATTATCATCATCGTTCATTTGAACGGGTATTATCTCGGCATGCCTGGTGGCATGCTTAGCTCGCCTTTCGACCATGACTGCGGAAATTGCACCTGGCCCAATTTGCTGTCTTACATATAGCCTCGGCTCAACCTCTTTATATCGCACATATGCGGAGCAGATATGGATACAGATACCTTTCTTACCCATCCACTAAAAGGCTACACCTAATTGTGTTTTGCATCTTCTGTTACAGCTGCTCGTGGATTTTGAAAGCTGAACAAGACCAAACAAAAGTCCAAAAAAAAAAAATCTTTTTCTAGATGAGTCGCTGAGAGACAAACGAGAGACACCACAATGCAGTTTGTCGCTTTTCTCGCGGTTCTCATTGCCCCAACTTTGGGCCATTTCGTTAAACGAGATGGCAAAAGTGTCATCGATTCGCTATCAACCATATCCGACCAGCTCAAAACAATGAACACAACGCTAGACACAATCAACGGTGGACCCAACGACTTGGAAAACGCCCTCCGGTTTCAGAACGAAGCAACTCAATTGGAAAAGGACATTCAGACGGCCACAGACACCGCTAAGGACTCTGCCAGCTTTAGGGATCAGGAATCGTCGGACGTTGCCTATTCCGTCGTCGGCCTTACCCAAATTATTTATCCAGTGCTAAACAAGACTACATCAAAACGAGACATTTTTATTGACCTCGAAGTGACTAGCTTGGTCTTAGACGAGATTGGAAGGCTACAAAACTTAACCGACGCGTTTGGTACGACATTAACAGAAAAGTTTGTCAAGCCAATTAGGGATGTCGCGCCGCTTCTCATTTCGGCCATTGACTTTCATTTCTACGAAACGCTCCAAGCGTACTCATGAGTAACAAAAGCAACAGATGCTGGAAGACATAGAGCATATCGCACGCATTAAGTTGGTTGTGGGGTCCTTAAACAGGTAGAACAATTATCTAAGTAAATAGTGAATAAATTTCCAAATAAAATTCACTGATGACTAGATTACATCGCACATCTTCATAGTCCTTAAAATAATCTTACCAGACTACAAATTTATCTTTTCCATGTTTAAACCACTAACTCGATTTCAGTCAGTCAAAGGCATTAATGAACTTAAGTCACCTCCATGGTCAGAAAGCTCAAACCATATCAGACTTTATCAGATACGTTTCAGACGGAGTTTTGTGTCAAGAACAATCGAGCGGCTATATTCATATGAGCCCTTCATATAGCTACGAGTAATAAAATCTCAAACACCTTTTGCAGGACTTTAATATGGTGATGGCAATTAGTCTTTTGTCACATTGATGAAGATAAACTATATACAACTCAGATAGACCTAGCCAAGCCATCATACGATAACCTGTGCGAAGTTTTGCTATATACAACCAAGCAGAACTTGGTCGGCCATAACAGGTGGAGCTATACTCCAAGTTTATTTACATAGCCATAAACTCCTCAATAGATCTGGCGGTATTGGTAGATCGAGCAAATCCAGTGGGGAAGCCAGGGAGACCACCCGATCCACCGTCGGAGGCGTATGCCTCAAGACCGCGATCGAACTGCTTGTTGATCTCTCCAACAAGCTCCGTGGCTACTTCCTTAAAGTCTTGAGGGACCTTGGCAATAATAGCATCGCCGAGTTCACCAGTCGACGTCTTCAGCTGCTTGATAAGCCCGGCAGTGATAGGGCTGACAATATAGAGCTTGTCGAATTGGGGCTTGACCTCAATGACGGCGTCAATAGACGCCTTGGTGTCGGTGATAATGATGTTAGTGGTATCGGCAAGAGCCAGTGTCTCGTCAGAAGTCAGGGGTCCGGAATCGTTTGTGATGCCGGTTGCCGACTTGATGGACTTGTTGAGCTTGGTGGTGGCGCCGAGGATAGGCAGGGTGGCAAAGATGTTGCCGCTGAAACCCTTCAGGCTGCTGGTAAGAGCCTTGATATCGGTATCAACGGTTTTCAAAGCATTGTTGATGGCGGCACCGTCGGCGAGGACAGTAGCTGCAAAAGCGACCGGGGCAAGGAAGGTAGTGGGCAGCATGATTAAGAAGAGGGTAGAGAGTTGTTGGACAGCTGATGAATCGAATGTCTGGTGAGTAGCTTGAGGTAAAGACTGGATAACAGGAACGCCGCTATTATTATATATAGTTGATCTTTACTGGAGAAAGACGATTCCGGTGAGGCGGAGATAGTGTCTACAGCTCAATTGTTGCACATGTGTTGAACGGCGTGCGTCGAGGGCTTGTTCAAGACGTTTCTCATATGTGTCTGAAGTAATCCATCTTTACAATCGCACGACCTCAGCTCCCCCAATTAAATTTAATTTACTTTTTGTGGTGTGATTTAAAAAACAAGGCCTGGGTAAGTTGCTTGAACTGAGTCGGCAGTCGTTGCTTGCACAAATACATATGTACCAGAAAATAAGCCGCATATGTGCCACGCCAAAAGCTGCCATATGTAAACACACATGTTTTCGTGTTCGTGAGACCTTGACCCCGCACTACCCCAGAAGTGGCGTTTCACTCGGCCACGTAAAAATACGACGTACGATGACCCCTATGTAGTTCTTCTTTTGTCCTTAGTCCATCCGATTTAAATGAGTGAAATTACAAATTGGGGCGCGTTACTGGTCGTTACTAGCAGTTAAGGTAGCAGTAACACCGGCGGGACAAAAAAAAAAAAGAAAAGAAAAGAAAAGACAGAAAGGGTTACGAGATTTCATTCCAAAGTGACGTGTCATACTCACGCAGAGAGGTAATGACCCAGAGTATCACAACAGGTTCTCATGCGCATACTGACTCGGGGTACTCGCACCCCGACATTCCCTAGTTTGCCTGCGGAGCGCTGGATGAAATTGTTTTCTCTTTTAACTCATCCCTGCAGACCAGTGAGCGAAATGCCAAAGGTGCACTAGAGAAAGTTCGTCTGTCACGAACCTGTACATTGAAGGTGTGGCTATGGGTATATAGGCTTAGAGAAACTAGAAGCGTATGGCTTTAGTGTTCTCGTTTTCTTTTTGTGTCGTGGCCGGGTGGTTAAGCCTCACTCCGGGTCCACGCACAACGCTACGGAGCGTCGCCGTGACATCGTCTTATAATTGTAGGGTAGTGGAGACGGAATTGAAGATGGACGGACGTATCGAGCGAATTTTACACCGTTCAGTAATCCACACATATTTTCAATCACGCATATTGTACCAGTGAGCTTGGAAGCTGCCGAGATTTTTCGATTGAAACAGATCCACGCTCCCCAGTTGAGCGTTGTGCTGATAAGAAAGCCTTTCCCATTTGTAACTTTCCCATTTGTAACAATTCTTGATTTATCCTTATCTCAAAATTGCATGCACAGATAAGCTTTAAATGAAGTAGAGTGCATAAATCCGCACGAGCTTGTAGTCATGCCATCGCATAGTTTTCCTCTCACGGAAAAGCTCAGCTCAGCTCAGCCTGATATGCGAAAATCGTCAGCCAAGGCATACATCCGATCGCAACACTCTTCTGTAAGAGGCATAGCGTGTTTATGAGACTAATTAAGCCGAGACATCTAGCACTTTTGTCAGGATGTAGTGATTGGAGTGTACGGTACATACATTGAATAGTCTACATGAACAGGGTTGGTTACACCTATACCTCGAAGTGTATGTTGATCTGGCCCCCAAATATCGTCTGTTATTGCTGCGACATTGACCTTATAAAATGGCGACTGCTCTGCGGTTACATTGCATCTGCTGGAACCCATCTTCTGTCTCGCTTACAATACTTGTACGTAATTTGACAATATTATGTTCGCAAGTCCTTGCATTAAATTTATAGTACCAATACGGTAAGCAATGCGATAAACAAGTATATAAAGGAGCCCGCTTCCAAACTTGCATAGGCAGTTTTCCTCAAAGTTTCTCAACCTAAGCATTCGTCTTTCAAATAGATACTAACATCAATAAAACTTGTCTGCTTCGTCTGCACGAGTAAGAACACCTCATTTAACTAAGTAGCCACCAGTCACTAACGTTTACCGCGTCGCCAATTTGGATTAGCAGCCAACGATAATATGCAAACTACGTCTATCATAGCAATTGTTGGCCTTCTATTGGGCGTAGACGCTTGTTATGTGCGTTGCTCGGATGGCACCACGGTTGCTGTAGGGCGGAACGATACACCTTGCCCTGGGCGTCAGACATACATATATGCCGCCTCAGGATACGCCGATATCGTGTATTTCGAAGGACGGCCAAATTCATGCGTTGACAGTGAGGGTTTCAGTTTGAGAAACGTTCCTCAGAACGTTGTTGGCTGCGGTAACGGTGTACGCGGACGCTGCTGTGGTCGTGATCGCTGTTGAGAGGAGACACACTTTTGGTATGCAGACAATGCATGTGCTCATAGCGCCAGAGTTTGTTTTTGAGGCGTCTAAGTAAACAATTCAATACTTTTGGACATATAAACTGTGTTTCCAAGACGATCCCATTATCATCGCAGTAATCAGCCTATTGTTTTGGCAGCATGAAGTGATGTACAGGTAGGGCAACCTGCGGCGGCTTCAGGGCGACGACTCGATACTGTAAGGTGCCTTCACCAACGCTGGTAGATCAATTCCCAAAACAAGAAAACTACATGCAGCTGCGCTGTATAGTCCTCACGTAAGACCCGCTATCCTTGCCGAGAATAAACAAGTCTCAGTCGGGTCTAGGCCCAGTCTAGACCGGCAGCTGCATGGCGTTTTGTGTCGCATCGCATAACCAGCCATGACTGGTGATTGAATAGTCTGTGGAACACTATTCTTCGGTGACTTGTTGTTTGGGCTTCTCCAGTTCAGCTCTCGCTGCCGTCCTGTCGTATTCCGCCAATCAGTTCCGGACGCGTTGATTGTCTGAGTTAGTGATCGGACTTGCGCCATAAGCTTTTGGGCTGTGGTTATGGCTACGGTGGGATGCATGATGCAGTTTCACCGCAGCAAATAGAGCCATAAACGTAGTAAAGAAAGTGGATCAGGTAGACACGACACGGCGAGGCATTACACAAGGTATACTTCTCAGGATTACGAGACATGCGGCATCCGAAGCTACATGCATAGCCAGTCTACTATGGAGTAACATTGCGTCTTGCGGATATTTCAGTGATGGGTATCGCAAGCACTGCCGCCATCAGATAGAAAGCTCCCGTGACAGCCCAGTTGATGACAAATAAATACATTGTGCATGAGTTCGAGTGGGATGGGTTAAACGATGAACATGATTGAGCTGTGCTGCAGTTTTGTTTGTGGAAATCAGACCTGTCGCCACAATGCTCATGATTCCCAAGTGTTGTAATAGGCTACTACATAAATTTCTTGTGACAGACAGAGCAGCGTAAATTATATAACCTGTAAGATATGAAACTTTATACGCGGACTGTACAATAAGCTCAATAGCTTTCGGTCTTGTTAGTATCGTCTTAATTTTGCCCAACAAGCTGGATCTCTCGCTTTAGGAATGTGAGAATGTATCCTTGCCGTGGTGCTAAGCCTCACAATCTACCTGGAACACCAACAGGCCCAAAGCTACTTGATTTTAACCAGTTAGTTACGATAATGACCGTATTTATGCTCAGCTAGTTGTTTAACAAAACGCCAATACCCACCTATTATTTATGCTAAGTAGGGTCTTTTGGCGTTATTGAATAAATGGCTGTAATGATCTCGTAGCGTAACACCTGCACCAATTTATCTTGTGATGACTGGTGCGAAACGAAGCGCCAAATCAGTGCGGTTGCCGCAGCATAAGCATATTGTCTTCAAATCAGCTATCTCAATCGAGACTGGCAGTGTATACTACGACAGCGTGAGGTTTCTATCGTGGTCAACCTCCTGTCTCATAATAGGCTTGTTATATTTTGCAGTAATTTCTTGCTATTCTTAATGTATTGATCTTACCTTCCGCTTACCGTAACAGAGAGTGGCCTTCCTGTCTTACTGTGACATAAGCGCTCACTGCTGAGTCTTTGATTGAGTCAATACTGTTTTAGAACTTGGTTGATTAACTACTAGACCTCATGATCGTAGTTTGTCGTCCAGGGCATATGAGTATTGTGCGACTTAAGTGCTCCGTAGTATTATCCACTTTTGACGGAGTCACTCATGTCCGTTATTGTGGGTTTGAAGCCGCCGTTCTCTCGCGATGATTCTATATGACGCTTTATGACGCCAGGAGGTAACTTATCTAAGCCAAAAAAAAAAAAAAAAAACGATGTACTTCTGTCGTCTATGACGCTTAGGTATTACTAACTATTTTAAGGCTCACATATATAGCTGCCTCGTGGAAAGTCGTCTAGAACTTGCAACTTACCTAGATACTATTGTTTCATTGCCGATTCTCCTCAACGATGGCGGAGAGTTTGCCCACGCACATGAAGGCCGCGGTGGTCAAAGAATTCAACAAAGGTTATGAGGTCAGGGACATTGAAACCCCAAGCGACCTTGGTCCGAATGACGTTTTAGTCAAGATTGCCGCTGCAACGTACTGCCACACCGATCTCCAGGTCTTGGAGGGCGTCTACGAGTCCGCTGGTGCCAAACCCGGCCTGGTAGGATCACACGAGCCCGCGGGGACTGTTGTCAAGGCAGGACCAAAAGCCAACGAGAGTGGAATTAAAATTGGCGACCGAGTCGGTTCAATTAACACTTTCCAATTTTGTGGCGATTGCGATGCTTGCAGGCAGGGTAAGCAGCTATGCGAGCGGCTTACCGGTATGCTCGGTCTGACCGTAAATGGGGGTTTTGCCGAGTACATGAAAGCGGATGCCCGTGTTGTATCCAAAATTCCCGAATCAGTTCCCTTTGATGAAGCGGCACCCCTTTTCTGCGCAGGTGCTACTGTTTATGGCGCTCTCCTACGAGCTGGACTGAAGGCAGGCCAGTGGCTTGCAATTGTGGGCATTGGAGGTCTTGGTCATCTGGGCGTGCAGTATGCAAAAGCCATGGGTTTGAAGGTTATCGCCATTGATAACAGAAAGGAGGCCATAGAGCTCGCTCAGAGTACTCCCAGCCACTTGAGACCTGACAAGACTTTCGTCAGTGATTCAAAACACGCCCAAAACAGTTGCATCAACGACCTTCAAAATTCCTTTTACGATACCAATCCCGGCGTTGACGGAGTTGTTATTAATGCCGAGGCCCGTTCACTGGTTCGCTTTAGTCAACAGTTCCTCAGAAAAGGGGGCACACTAGTCGATGTTGGGCTACCTGCTGATGGACCTTTGGAGGTGGACGCCTTTGCGCTCAATTTCAAGGAACAGACCATCCGCGGTAGACTTATCTGCACCCCCGAGCAGTCGCAAGACATGATCAATCTCCATGCAAAGAACGGATGCCGCTCCTTTATTGAGAGAACCTACAGGGTCGATCAGATTAATGACATGCTGGAGAGGTATAAACAAAAGGACCTGAAGGGCAGATTATGCATGGTTTTTTAGAAAAGAGAAATGAGCATTAGCGAGAATGAAGATCGATTACTGGACAAAACAACGCATTAATGTTTGTACAATAAACACCCTCAAGAGAGAAAACTGATGCGTCAGATCAAGGAATGATGCAATAGTGGTCTCTTATATGATGCGTTGTATACTAAAGAGCGTCGTAGACTGTTTATATTAAATTAGCTGATCGTTTTCTCAAGCCATTGGTATACCCGATCAGCAATCTCAAGGTTGTTCTTTTCCATGAAAAACATGTGTCCATTGCCGTGGATGCCTTCTTTGCCGAGATCGGCATGCTCTACGTCGACACCAACTTGCTTAAGGTACATGACGGTGCAGTAGTCATAGGGGGCGTGGAATGATGCTTCGCCAGTAACAACAAGTTCTGGAATTCTGCCCAAGTTCGTCAGCTGTTTTGCTGGGTCCCTCTGCATGATACACTCATTGTGATCCTTGTCCATCGCTGGCTCAATCCTCGTCTCTATATTCTCAGCATCCTTGCCCGCCGGCGGCTCGTATTCAATAGAAAGATCAGTGAGACCGTAAGCAAACGCCGAGTCGTTCCCAAACGGCGGCCTGAGCGTAAACGGCGGCCCAGACGGCTCAAGCTGCACAATTCCCTTCACGAGGTCGGGGCGCATGTCTCCGACTCTCCAGCCTATCCAAGTGTTAGCATACTAAGTCGCTGTATGATGCCTTCGTGTTCGAAATACCATATGCACCAGCTTGGGAATGACTAATAATATAACACTCGCCTACGAAGTCTACCAGAGCAGAGTATGCCTGTGCGTTCTGTTCTTCGCTCAAAAAGCGGTCAGTTTGGAACTGCATTTGGCTCTTGTAAAAAGAGTCAAAAGCTGGGTCTTCAGCTCGACCGGTGCCGGGCCATTGCGTATGGAGTTTCGCCTGAGGCCACTGATTGCCGTTATTTGAGACGTCAGTGAAGATATTAGAAACCGTGTCTGGAGAGCCAATGTATCCAATAGACCCCTGACCGGGAAACCAGAACGAACGGCCACGGGCAGGTTGGTCAGAGAGGTAGACGGCATGACCTTTCGAGATAAAGTAGGAGGCCCAGCCAGGTCGCCCGTCCGGGGTATCGAGGAAATTAGTGCCTGTTTGGGCCGCGCCCGCAATGAAAATTATGGGTGGTAGTGGGCTGTCGGGGGCTGGATGCGGCGAGAGCTTTTCGACGAAAATTTGCCCTGTGAAAGCTCTTGAGGTCGAATTGTTTACATTGTCCTGGCTTTCAGTTTTAGACACGTCCAGGAGTATGAGGGACAGGGACTGACCGTGAGGTTCGTGTACTGCCCTCCAATGTAAAAAGTCTCCCGTCTTGGGACAATTTCTGAGAGCAAGGACCTGTTCGCTAGCGCATTGCTTCCTGGAAAAGCAACCTGTGCCAGATACGTGAGGGAGGTAAAAGCAAAGACGTTTATCATGCTCAGGGCGCTCTATCGACGCAGTCGGGGCTACGTAGAGAACAGGGGTTAAAGGGAAAACGATGGTCTTTATCGATTTAGCATAGGGAACAAGGTAAGCTTTGGGCACGGACAGTCGTGACCTGTTTGCGGCGGATGTCACTGGAGAGCTGTCATCTCCCGGGAGCATAGGCCGTAATTACCTTAGGCCACGCTAAGTCACATGTCCGCCACACGCTCACACCTTCAGCTGGCAGTTTGCCTCTCGCCCGCCGGGATAATACACCGAACAAAAGGCTAATGCAAGGCCTTGACTAGGCATTGCTTATTTGAATTCATTTTCAAGTTCGCGATACAGTATATGTGTCCTTTTTGAGATTTTTCTTCTTATACCCAGAAGTTACTTCCACATCAGAATTGGCATTGTTGGGCATAATGTCTAACCCTAGGTACTTGATGTAAGTAAAGATGTCTAAAGCGCAAGTGGCCTTATATCCAGGTCGCTGGTCCCGGATATTAGGTTCTGTTTGAGTGACAAAATTGTACTCTTTTCTTGTTTGTGCGACCTGGAGACGTTAACCAATCTTGCCGCTTCAGAAGACAAGTGGAAGTGGTGCCACAGCTCGTCCCACTAGCAGTCCACACACACGCCACCAGTCAGGCCACTCAAGAGGTTCAGTTACGACAGGATAGCCCTTTGACGCTTCGAAAGACGGCCAGTGAACCCTTGATTGAACTGTACCGTTTCTGCACATATAAATAAGTGAACTTTCCTCTTGCCTCGAGTAAGAGCTGTTGCATCTCTTCATTTATAAATAACAAAACTATTGGGCTTCTACGCGAACCAGCAGCATGGCCAGCCCGATTCGCACAATAGGCTACACCTTACCCTACCCAAGATACTTTCCGTTCCTCATGTTCAGTACTGCAGGCAAGTAATACAACGCCACAAGAATTGCTGAATCAACTCTGACTTAATGCAGCTGTCGGGGTCATGGGCTTTATTCGTCTTCAGTTGGCAACTCAATCCGACAAGATGGATAGTATTTTTGCGCAGTACAATACCCCCGAAAGCGAAGCTTCGCGAAAAAAGACATTTGATGGTCATCCAGATCCGCGAACCAACCTACTAAACTTTTTAAGCTGGAAGTAGTTGACAAAATTGCACCTTAGATAGCTCAATATATATATATATATATATATATATAATGATAACCTAAATCAACGGCCGTCTCATGGACCAACCTGATAACCAGCCATAATAGCCTATCAAATTAACATCCGTGGCAAGGTTTGCTTCTACCATATAATTATCGGCTTGATTGTGTCTCCAGACTCCATGGCGTGGACAGCCTGGGCAAATTCCGTATAATCAAAGTGCTTTACAAGCTTTTCTACGGGAAACAACCCCTTTTTCCACCAACCAACCATCTGGGGGATGTAGTCCTCCGTCTTTGCATGGCCCTGTACAGCGCCAAAGTACTGCTTGCCACTCACCATGAATGTCTGAAGGTGAATCGAAAGTGTAGCGTTTGGCATACCAGTTCCGACTTGTATGATCTTACCCATGTACCTAGACGCTTCCACCAGTGCCGCTACCAGTGGCGGAAATGCCGTTGTATCAATACCGAGTGTTGGACCCGGGCCACCGGTCATTTCTTTCAAAAGTGCCACCACCTCACTCATTTCGCGACCCGTGGTGTTAACGGTATGCGTCGCTCCTAGCGACTGCGCCAAAACAAGCCTGGATTCGACACGATCAATACCAATAATGACCTTACATTTTCTGCTCTTCGCCGCAATAACTGACGCCAGACCGACGCCTCCCATACCGGCAATGGCAATTTGGTCTGACTCTCCGGCCCTGGCAACATTTGTAACTGTGCCGCTCCCAGTTTGCAGCCCACAGCCCAAAGGTGCCAGAATCTTGAGGTCCTGCCGAGTGACTCCAAGCTTTTTCACATTGACGACGGACCTTCCACTCACAATGGAGTGACGAGCAAAGCTTGATTGCCCGAAAAAGCGCCCACCGACAGAACTGTTGAATACAGGCTCTCCCATAAAGTTGATGTTAAAGAAATCGGTACAATGAGACCGCGGCCCCGTCGAGCAAACGTAGCATTTGCCGCAGTATGAGTATGACAAGAGGACAGGATCTCCTGGTTCGACGTGCTGAATCGCCTCGCCAATCTCAACAACGTATCCAGACCCTAAAAGTCATGTTTTAGCGTCAGAGCGAAAGTGCAGGGAAAGTGCAGTATTCACCCTCGTGGCCAAGAACTCGTGGATAATAAACGCTAGGTACTCCGAGGCCTTCGGCTGTATTTCCGCAATGTAAATCGGTATGGCAAATCCCTGAAGCGACCATTTCTACAAGTACTTCATCTGGGCGAAGCTCGCGCAGCGTGACTGGCTCAATGGCCCATTTCCCTTCGGAGAAAGGACCGCGCGCCACCAAGGCCTCAGACTGGAAGCTCATCCTGTATCGTAGTCTCAATCCGTAATCCGTCGTTCTTGCTAACCGTATTTCAGTATTAAAGGTCCCACAGGGCTCAACGGACTGGGAAGACGTGTTCTACGTGTACTTGGAAACGCTGCTGACGGCAGTGCGGGGTCTTGGGCCTGGGGCATAATTAATAGGTATCGTCGGTAACCCCGCAGCACACAATCGCGCAGATCGAGGGGAAGCCCCGCCCCTATTGTTGTGTGCCCGCGCGGCGGCCCGCTATCGACAGCCCACCTGTCTTTCCAAGAAAAGAGCCGATTGGTTGAGGTTTACACCTGAGCAAGGGGTGCTATTGCAAACTAAAAGACTGAAAAGCACAGATATTGAAAGGAGTAAGCAAGTTCACAAATGGCATATGGATGGGGTGTAGATCTCTCTGGCTCTCGCTGTGCCTCACAGCTCTGCACGGGTTGGGGGGGACCTTCCGTGTGGGGGAAAACTAGCGGCACACACCACCTACAGACATACTCCGTCTCTAGTTTCTCATTATCTGCCTGATAGCAGAGATTTCCAAAAAGCTAGTAGAAGTAAATACGTCATGCAGAGTGTGATGAAACCAGTCAGCACGCAGCATCCCTCACCATGGTTTTACAGAAAAGCAGGGGAGGCCCAAGAATGGTACCAGCGATCGCACGATTTTCAAGGCAGACTCTTCACTTTCTTCCTGGCCTGACAGCTACGTTGAAAGAGCAGAGCCTCGCGAATGTTGTCCGGCCAGAGGTCGCGACAGACAGCAAGCTGCTTGTCCTTGAGTAAATAAGCTATCTCTGTCTATTTGGTGAGCTCGTTAGCAAGGTAAAGAGTGAGGACGAAAAAAAAAAGAAACTCATAGAGCTCCGTGGCAAACCTGCCGCGGAGGCGAAGAAGTGTGTCTTCTCGAGAGTGCGATGATTCTGCTTTATTGGCCAGGAGCCAATGGCTTACGTCGTCGTCCTTGTGCTAACATGAATCAATATGACCTGTTTGTTGTGTTTTTTGTTTTTGTTTTTTGCCCCGATCGGGACGATACTCTGACTAGCTAGAAACCAATGATTGAGTGTTGCTCGTGGACACTAAGCAAATTCTGGCTGGTGTTGTAGGCGGTAATTAAGAAGCTAACAGAAGCAATTGAATTCATGGCAAGGCATTGATGAGAGACATTTTAAGTTCAGTGTGTCGTCGTTAATCTTCTGACAAGTGATCTCGTATTACTTAGATCTTCCGCTCTCATCAATCTGTTTTTGCACTCCAAGCCCCAACATGTATGAACAGACTTTTCTTATTTCAGCTTCCCCTGCGGCAGTTGAGCAATGTTCTGCCGCTACGACATCAGAAAGCTCAAAGTTCTGGCAACACTGGGGACTCCATTCTCATCCAGAACGAATAACATGTAGTACCCAGGTACTACAATGCCGGGATCAGTTGGAATGGCTGCAACATACCCGTTTGTCCCTACTACCCTGAGCTCCAGTGCAATACGTCTCTGGTCAGTATTCACCGAGTGTGTGGACGTCCCGAAGCGAATAAGAGACGCCCTCTCCACTTTTGAGTCGGTGCGAATACTGATATGCCCTCCTTCCTTTGATACATATTCTATCACGGGCCGAGGAGCATAGCCTCCGTCACTATCCAAGAGGTACCTCGGTGTAAATATTTGTGCGTCGAAATGATTCGTGTCGCAATTCCCACAAAGACCACCGCCACCGCTGAAGACTCGTCCGTCTATGAGAAGCAGGGCAACACTGTGGTATACTCGGGGTATGGAGTTCGGTTGCTGTTTGTAGAACAAGTCTTTCTCCGTGTCGTAAATTTCCGGCGTAAGCTGAGCTGTTTCGTCAGAGAAGGGAACACCATAGCTCTGACCACCGGTGATGAAAACATTCCCGTCGGGTAAAATCACGGAGTTGTGAAACACGCGATCATACCACATGCCGTTACTGGCATACTGACTTCGACAACTCTGCCAGGTTCTCCGATAGTGAGGATATGAGCATTGGCGGTTGCATAGCTGTTTTGATAGGACGGAGATCCCCCAACGGCTAAAATCTTGCCTTTTGTAGCATCATACATGATAGCATTTCCGCACATGGAGTCCGGGTCTACTCCACGGACAGACTCTCGTGCACCAGCTGCCACGACACCCCCGCTCCCGGAAATATAGTACCAATTCATTGACGTGCTTGGGCCGGCTTGAAAAACAGTACCGTTTTTCCAGCCAAAAAGCCATGCATGGTTGTCAGAGCGGTAGATGCCTTGATTGTCGTTTGTTAACATAGGACCTACTCTAGCACCTGAGAGTCTCGTCCACGACCGCGTCCTGGGGTTGTAAATCTCTCCTGGCTTTTCAAACTCGCCGCCACTCCAACTTCCTCCAATAGTGAAGACTCGACCATCCGAACATACAGCCGAAGATTGATAGCCTCTGGCAATGTTCATGTCCGGGGCCCTTATCCATTCCCCAGAAGGAAAATCGTAAATGGTCGTTTTCTCTGCCGTATTCCCCCCCGTGACAACCATTTTTCCCGTGCCGTCAACCGATATTCCAGGGCAGAACATGTCATGCTGAGTAGTGTCCACTGTCTTGGGGGTGACAGAACCACTTACAGGATCCCACGCTGCCGTAAATACACGGTCTTTGGGGGACCCTTGATAATCATCAAAGGCATATGCCGACCAAATTAAGACTTTTCCTGACAAGGGCTCGAGTGCCGCTGCTACTGGAACAGTTGGAAAGTTGATGGTTGGACCCCAGTACCCAAGCCCATTATACATTGACGGCCCGGTTGATGATTCAAATACTTTGAGCTCTGCAATGCTTGTCCAAGGTTGACCAGCAAACTCAGTTAGGGCTGTCAAGCGAATGATCCGGGCTTTCTTGACTTCAAAGTTTGCAAACTTTTCCGTCGCGTCGCCGTGCCAAGTGCCGCTGGCGACGGATGCCCAACTGCGTCCATCCGTACTAACAGACACGTCATGCTGCGCGATAAACCCGTTGGGGTTTCCATCCTGGCGCGGAGTGACAGAAATGCCGTTTACGTTGTACTCGGCGCCCAGGTCGACTGTGATGGTATGGGGAGGACTGGGCTCGCCGGCGGACGTGTAAGAAGTGTGCCAGAATGAAGACTGGTCTCCATCAACTGCTTTTTGGCACTCATTGCCACTTTCTTCACTGTCACATAAAACCTTCCATGCGCTTCTATCAATTGCAGAACCAGCAAGCGGGGGTGCTGCAAGAAGCTCCTGGTCATTGGGGTTAAGTCCGTAATGCTCTTTATTCCCAACTCGAATGCGCAGCGCAACGGATTGTTTTGGAACAGTGGAAAAGACGAGAGTGAGAAATAAGCATAACTTCATTGTTTTTAACTTTTGAGGAAGCTTTTGTCACGAGCAAGTGGCACAATGTATGGTTAACCAGCGATAGAGCATGCGTATATGCTGTGCAGCAGCAATGAATTTTTGAGGCACAATGACATGTTTGTCTTGCCAATTAATATACTCACCTAGACACCTCCTACTTTATACCATGCTATTCTCTAAGCGAGCAGCGTTGTGGGCAAGCCAAGTCCCGCTAGCTACCGGGCGGTGCCATTGTGCCTCTACCGTGCGATCGCGGTAACTAGCTATTCAGGTCTGCTGATGTGCCGGCGAGATTAGGTCCCTACAAGTTAACCGCTAATGAATGCATAGAGGATGCATCCTTTCTGGTTTGTATCACGACGGCAAGAGTTGTCCAAGTTCCTTTTCTTTTTCTTTTTGTTTTTTTCTTTCTTTTTTTTGGAACCTGTATTTTTAGCGTTGGTCCTCCACGGTATAAATAGAGCCACTGTCTCTTCATTTCTCCAGCCGGCTTTCAGTACGTCCCCTTGGAAATCGCCGCCACGTTGGCTGGCAAAGTGAGGAAACCCCAGTTCAATTGCAAAATCTAGAGCCAGTGGAAGCTGTTCTAAGGCATGTCTCTTCAGCTTCCTCGTGTTCAATTTCAGCTCAAACAATGACAGCCGTCAAGGGTGGACGTAGGCCTCCAGGGCCTAGCCAATTACGACAGATGAATCGCGCCACGAACAGCAAGCGAGGCGCTGGGAGCGGCCCGGCGGTAGGGCCCAGGCAACAAGTCCACTACTTCGGGTGTGGGGGATCGACAAGCAGCGCTAGAAAGTGGCAGTAAATACCCGCTGCCACAGTGCCACGTACGCGATCAACCCGTATCATGCATGCAGGCCTAGACCGGCAAAATGGCGACCCGCCATCTTCCTGGGCCGAATGAGGCGGTGCGCATGCCCCCAAAAGTAAAGAAAACGAATACAATTAGCCAGAAACAGGTAACAAGGAGCGCCCAGTCTGCTGAGTCAATCGTTTCGGGAGTCGCACTATATCAACACGGCTCATAATAGCATTGCAATACCACATACGCATGCCTTAGTCAGAGCTCTCACATGACTCGCAGAACAGCACGTAATTATAGGTCAGCCAAGCCAGGTAGGAAGAAAGGGGTCCTTTTACTGAATACAAGGAGAGTTTAGTTTGTCCGCTACACTGCGAATTAGAGTAGCAAAGGTTCGAGGAACCCTTGAGGAGGCCCCTCCGCTTCGTAGCCTTCGGGGTATTAATTGCTAAAGAGGTACTGGGCCGTACATGGGCTTGCAGGCACTGCTACAGCCATCGTGCTTCGGCACAGCTATAATGACAGTGGAGTTGGTAGCCACAGTTTGGTACTGTAAAAATTCAATTCTGTAAATACGTGGCCAAGGTCTTCAAACGAGTCAAAAATTTGATCATAGCGCCAGTCGGAGAATATATACCAAGACACCCGTGGAGAATCGCAACCGCAACGACTTGTCTCACAAGGCTGAGATGGCACCCGATTAAAAAAAGTAACAAACAAGCGAGCGACCATCGGCGTGCGGGAGAACTTTGTGGGACCCCTGGTCGACAACGCAGATCCTGTGGATAACCGGGCTTGTTAAACATGTCGACGTCTACCGAGAGATTCGCCAGTTTTCCTTTAGAACCTGCTTGTACGAATGTGCAAGCACTGACATGAGAGTACGGTGTCCAGAGGGCCAAGTACTGTCATGGTCTTACCTCCAGTGACAAGGTGACAGCTCTTGCATGATTAACCCTTTGAGCAAGCCATCCAACCGTCTTTGAGGCAAAAACCACATCGTGAAAGTTTGCCATGGCAGAACCTCGCCTTCCAAGCCTTGAGCTAGCTATGCCTAGCTATATTCTACGATGCATATACGTGCATGTTTATGGACTCCTCACTCGATGTTAATGGTCAAATATGCGTAACCTGCTGGAGCGCTGCTCCACACTAGCGATTCTGGTATCTTCCGACCATCTCCCCTTGCGCTAGATGGCTCATTGAGATGCAATGTGCTCTCATACTCCGACAATACACTTGTATCCACGTGGGCGATTCGAGAATCTAGACTCATTTATATTCGCACTGCTTTTCGACCCGGTAACTCTAACAACGCAAAGTTTTTTACAGGGGCAGTGGGACTGATATCAAGGCAGTGGACGCACTAAATTTGCGCTGTGCTGACGACTCCCTCAACTCCAAATCTTACTCAGCCCTAATCAAACGCGGTCGGCAGCTCTCAAAATATTACGCGGCCCGAATGTAAGCGATGGAAGCCCGATGGCTAACCAGTTGGAAACACTTACACCTTTCACGGTTGGTAGGCGAGATGGGACCTTAGCCTCGGCGTAAGCCGCAATTTTCCTATCAACCCAGTTAGGACGCTGTTCTGAGTGCAGAAAGTATTGGAGCTTCTCTACTAATCAAATAGGAGGAAACATGAAGCGTTTAGTCACTGTCGCAAACGTTGGAGAGTAAGCTGATGTGGCCGAGAGTAGTACCGAACCACTATGCGCAAGAGAACAAGTCCGCTGCTTTAGACGGTAATATGACGATGCTATCATACCAATTACTTGATGTCGGATAACACGGAAACCCGTAAACTAGAATCACAGGCTGACAGAGAATGGTTCCGTCGCCACATCCGACAAGATTCCACTCTAATATGGATTTCTATAAATCAGGGCGGTCGCCCCCCTCGTCGTGCAAATATCAGGACCCTGTCACAAGTCGAAGCTCTGGAAGAATCTATCGCTCAGTCTGAAGATGAAGTTCTACTCAGCTACCCTCTTTTTTGGTGCTGCTTTGGGCTTGCCGGGGGCTGTTCCGGTCCCTCGCGATGCGGCCAATAGCCAGCCCATGCCTGATATCGAGGCCATCATGGCCGTCCCCCAAAGCAACTTTGATAGTTACAAGACCGGCGGTCTCAAGAGAGAAAGCGCTACACACAAGTCAAGCGGTGGCCAGATCAAAGCTTTCACCGCAAACCAAGCCTCCGCGGCGAGCGATGCCCCCCCTCCTTGGACATGCAGCAAGGAACCCATTCTGACATGGGGTGATCAAGACGATGGCGGCCGAGGAATTACCATCACGAATGCCGGAAATGACTGGCGTGGGTTTTACATCTACCACAACAGCTGTGACCAGGTTCCGTGGAAGTACATTTGGATCGAAGCAAATGCAACTCAGTTTGTATCATTCCCAGAGAGATTTGAAGGCCGCATCCAGCGTGGCGTTGACGACTTCATGCTCAACGGTCAAGCCCAGCCCCTCGGCTCATGGTTCGAAGTCAGCTGGGACCAGTACAACGTTGGATGGGCTGACGTATCGTTGATTCGTGGTTGTGACGGAGCTGTGTTGACGTGGTCGTTGGACGGCATCGATAAATGGAAAGGCTTTACACAGTGGATTCTTGATGGTGCTCCCTACGGAGCCTACGACATGAAGAATAATGGGCAGTGGGTCATCAAGGCCACCGAAGGCGAGAATGCTCGAATCAATACCATCCCGCGCGACTGGGATTTGGAGAAGGTCGGGGCAGAGTACGTCTACGTCGATGATGACCACGGCAGCCCCGTGATTTCTTCCAACAATGGTAGGTTTGGAACATACTGGCCAGAGGGTTGCGCGTAAGAGCTCGAGCCCTGCCATCTCGAGGATTATTTAAACAGCAGTTAGATGATAGGTCATAAAAAAACAGCGAAAAATGGACTGTCAGCTCTTGCACCCGAGTGAAGGAACGTCGCAGCAAAGTAGCCGGTCCGATGTGCTAGTAATAATGGCTATCTCTGCCGTCGCGGTCCAGGATCTTAGCGACAGCCTTCCACAGCCTTAGGGCCCATGGTGCCATATTATTCGCAGTTGCTTGACGCCCATATCAGCCTATGGCGATCCAGGAGCAGATCGAACCCAATTAGGGTGAATCGCATACAATGGCACGAGATCCGTCCGCTTTTATCCGCGACGTGCCAAATAAGTTTGCGGCACCGATTTGTGGCTTTTGACTGGGAGCTACTCGTAATTCGCTAGATGGAAGGGAATCCACGATGAATTGAGCTTTTGCCTTTTTTCACAGTGCTGGCCTCTTTTTTTTTTTTTTTTTTTTTTTTTTTGTGCAGAAGCAAATTAACTCCTCCTCGTCCCTGCTCGGATGTTTAGCCCCAAACGGCGATATCGTCACGGGTGCTGTCGTGTAACGCCCGGTTTGGTAGTCGATCAACTATCGTACTGCCATGGTCTCTATCGGCTACAGAAGGAAAAGCGAGTCGAACCAGGGACATACATAATACATGTCTCTGAGATGGTAGAGAAGCGTCTACGAGGTATGTTCGTAGAGATACTAGACTGCAAGTATGTAGAGCCGGAGACGCCAGGCTGCATTATCGATACGATCATGAGACTGGAACAGTCCACTCCAGACCATCGCCTACTTGTACTCTGGTGGAACAGTTAGTTCGGCGCCCGTAAATAGCGCTCTAGCGAGCAGGAGGTGGGCAGTTGTCGGCGTTCCCGCCAGTTGTACCTATGTCATTGTGTCCTGGCTTGCTGACAATGTGGGGAATTACAACAAAGCTTGGCCCCTATCAGAGACCAAGCAGGTCGAACAATTACCGGGGCATCGGGACACGCTTATAAATTTCTGTCCAGTTGCGGCAATGCGTCCGGGCACACCAGTCCACTGATGTAGGGTCCGTGGCTTGCTGTGGCTTTTGGTCAGCGGCCATTGTGTTCCGTACGAGTACTCGGACTCCGTAACGGGCCTGCCCAAGTCCGGGC
This sequence comes from Lecanicillium sp. S3808, assembly GCA_023628775.1. NCBI lineage: Eukaryota > Fungi > Ascomycota > Sordariomycetes > Hypocreales > Cordycipitaceae > Lecanicillium > Lecanicillium sp. S3808. The sequence continues at coordinate 19,685 of JAMAJY010000057.1, forward strand.
TTTCCCATTGTGGGCAGTACAGTTTATCGGACCTCGTGCAGATCCTTACTAGTGGCTTTCAAGAATATTTCCACCGGGGTGGAGTCTTCGCTGAACTCCCTTGCGCCTTGAGCTAATCGTCTTCATCGTACGACGTCGTTGTCCAGTACTTAACGGCTGGGACTTTCAGCTTCGTCACTGACATTGCCCGGTCACTGACTGACGTTGCGCCTTTCATGTAGCTGGGCACTACCCGAGCAAGCCATGGTTTCCTTCGCCAGCCTGCTACTCCTCGCATCTATCGCGGCGCACCATGTCAGCGGTTTGACTAGCGACGTCGAGGCAGTTTGCCAGCGACTCTATGCACAGTTCTCGGATAAGCTAGTGTGGGATCCTCTCGGGCCCCGTGGGCTGACGACGATTTCCCACACAAAGCTCTACAAGCAGGCGCATTTCGATTATTGGAACGCTGAGAATAGCTTGAATCGCCCTGCATGCGCATTTTTCCCATCCAGTGCCGAAGAGACGTCACTTGCTGTTGCGTCGCTGAATGAGCTCCCGACTGCCAAATTCGCCCTCAAGTCTGGTGGCCACAATGGAAACTTTGGGTTTTCAAGCGTTGACAACGGCGTACTGATTGCGTTTCGCCCCAACTCCCAATATGTGACTCCCGCCGCGGATGGGAAATCTGTTGAAGTCGGCTCTGGCTGCAAATGGGAGGATGTTTATCGCGCTCTCGAGCCGTTGGGCAAGACAGTCGTCGGTGGGCGTTTTGGAGATGTCGGCGTAACCGGCCTTACGCTTGGCGGTGGATTTTCCTATCTCTCTGCTCAGCATGTACGTTGCGCCTCTTTTTTCTTTCTCTTTTTTTTTTTTTTTCCAGCCCTGTTAAAGGAGGGTCAAAGCAAAAGAGGGAAGATTAAAACCGACTACTTGGGGTCTAAACCACTAACATTTCTGCTCGCAGGGATTTACTTGCGACAATGTCATCAACTTTGAGTGCGTTCTGGCCAATGGCACAGTAGCCAACGCCAACGCAACATCCCATCCAGAACTCTATTTTTCACTCCGCGGAGGCGGTAACCAGTTTGCTATTGTTACCAAAGTTACCCTTCAGACCTACGATAGCGGCCTTGACGGCAAAGTCTGGGGTGGTGTGCGAACGTACTTTGGCATTCAGCACTCTGATATACTTACTGCCGTCGCCCGTTTCACATCTGGAAATAAAGATCCTAAAGCGGCCATTATTCCCACCTTCAACTTTGTCAGCGTGGCTGCTATCAATGTGCCGGCCATCATTGTTGTCTTTTTCTACGACGGCCCCAAGCCTCCGCCTGGCGTATTCGATGACTTCGATAGCATCAATCCCATCTCCGACAACACAAAAGCACGGTCTTTTGAAAGTCTTACCCGCGAATTGCTAGCCGGGAATTACAAAGGCCTACGTTTTAACATTGCGGTAAATACCTTTCCGAGTATGCCGGGGGAAAATATGACCAAGTTCCTCAACGAGCATTTCCAACTCGTACAAGAAGCTTCAATAAGGGCAGGGGTCATTGATCTTCTCGATTTCAAATCATTCTCATTTGCCGTTCAGCCCATGTCCCATGACATTGTTCGGGCGTCACAAAATACCGGAGGCGGAAATGCCCTGGGTATGGCCCCTGAACACGGAGATCGGGTGTGGATAGAGTACGATCTTGCATGGGCAAGCCCATTATGTGACTCACACTGTGCCCAATTCCTCAAAGACCTTGTGGCTGCAGCACATGATTTGCATGCGAGCAAGTACGCTGGAATATACCCGTCAAACTATAAAAGCGGCGATTTAGACTATGTCAGGTAAGTACCATAACCACGGGTTGTGCTCTCCTACATGAGTCGCTCTTTTGCCATATTAACCATGATATATAGCTACAATCCAATTTTCATGAATGATGCAATGGATGGGCAACCAGTTTTGGAAAGCTACGGGCCGGAAAATTTCCAGAGGTTGAAAAAGGCGAAAGAGGCTTACGACCCAACGGGATTCTTTACCACGAGACAAGGTGGCTTCAAGGTACAGCTCTAGATTTTTGCTGTACGGTGTATTATATTATGATCGCATATAAATTATAGAATATATATAGGGTCTATCAACAGATCTTCGCCTCTGCGACAAAACTAATAGATCTGAACAAGTACATGCTGTTTTCTACAGCCAAATAAATGGTCGTCGGCCTCGCGCACAGCGACCAGGGCCCACGCGTGCGGCTGAAAGAGAAACCTCGCTCAGCCGGTGTTATGGTTGGACATTTTCTCCTTAGGACCTGATGTCACCTGGCCTGGGAAATAATGACAGCGTATACCAGGAAGTCAAGGTTGAGTGAAGACAAATACCAAGGCAACACCCAGAAGAACTAAAACAATGTCCTCCGAGCCCGATCCTCGCGACCCAGATGGGCCAAAGGCACCGCCAGCCCAGTTCAGCATCGACCCTTCAATCCGCCAGTTCAACGTCTCAGTAAAGGCGCATCTATTGTTGAGCCCAGAATTCGACGCAATCGCCGTTGGTGCTCTTATTTTTCGGCAAGCAGCATTGAAAGAACATGAGTTTGAGTTGCTCCTCATCCAACGCTCTGAAAGTGATTTTTTTCCTGGTAAATGGGAGATACCAGGCGGCGCCTGTGATCTTGAGGACCAGACAATACTTCACGGCCTCGCACGGGAGGTGTGGGAGGAGAGCGGCCTGCTGTTGACAAATATCCGGCGACAAATCGGCCTGGGTGGCACTTCAAACCCCGTCCAATCTTTAAATGGAGCAGTATTTGTTACACCAGGCGGTATACGGGTCATAAAGTACACTTTTATCGCGGATGTAGGCAATGCCAAAAGGATTACGCTGAGCCCAGACGAGCATCAAGGGTACCTATGGGTGACAGAAAGTGATTTCAAAAATATGAAATGCCACGACACGGAACTGGAGTTTACCACGGAGCAACAAGTTGCTACCATTGCTGAAGCGTTTCGTGTAGTGAAATGCCAACAATAGTTTACTACCAATGTTACGTTCCCATGTCTAGAATTGTTTTCCTATTCAAAATGAGAGGTCCCTACATACCGCTTTTCTCCATGGAGGCCGTGGTACGGGAGTGAAATGATATTTCGCGTAGGGGTTTCGACAAATTTCTCAGTTAAAGAAGATGTGAGTCGCGCATGCACTGGTCTGACCTATCGCACATCGCCGCCCGTCGCCGTGGTAGTTCGTCTCTCGCACTCAAAACAGATTGGAATGTGAAATATATTTATAAATGTGCGAGCTAATTAAAGCGCACTATGATATATACACTAGAAACTCACAAAAAGGGAAAGAAAGGAAAAGCGTCGTCAAGCTCTGCTCTTTTTAGTATCTGCCCAAAGATACCTCAACATGACCGCCGCCGCTCCATCCTTGGCACCCGCCAGAAGGGTTGTTGTCGTACACACCGTATGTGGCACCAGGTTGGCTGTCTGGATCACAATTGACTAGTTCATACGTGCCTGACTCGCCGCATTCATTGCCCTGTATGCATTTGAAGACACAAGTATCCATATTGGATCTGCAGCCACCTGACACTTGCAGGCTCATGATGTTACCGCCCATGTTGACTTCACGAGAGACATCAGCCGTAGCGTAATCTCCCGTAGTAAATTCTCCCCACGTGTTAAAGATCTGGCCATATTTACTCAAATAGGTCGCATGGTTGTTCAAAGCGGCCCAACCACCACTTACACCGTTTTCAAGCGAAATTGTGACTTTGTCGCCAATATTGGGAAGCGAGTAGGAAATCATCGGGCGGCGGACATTCATGAAGCTCGATTCATAGTCAAAAGGAGCGTTGTACCACACAATTATGGTGATTGGGACGGGTGAAGGGTGAGTGGCATCGTTGGTGAAGGTAAAGGTGTTCGGACCTTGATTGCCAAGCCAGATTTTGCCGTTATAGCTCAAGTCATTAAAACCTTGGCCCGCCATGCCAATGTTGGATATATGTTCACAGTCATCTCTCCGGAGACCTGTAACAAGTCTGTCACAGCTAAAGCCTCGTTTCTCAATGGGATGAGCACTGGGGCTTCTTAACATCGTTAGCGGAAGGCCATGAAAGCATAAGGTAAGTATTGGCCTTACACATCGAAGCTGGAAGTAGTGGGTGCTCCGAACGAGGGAGTAAAAACGGCCGCCAGGGCCATAGTAAACAATGTAGTAATACGCATGATGTTCTTCTTGGGAAGGGGAAATATATTTGAGAAATGAAAGACTAGCGGGAGACCCGGCTGTGGAGTGAAGGAGCGTCGAAGTTGGGTGTAGTCATTTGAACCCAGGGCATTATACGGATGGATAAGAGCTCTTATAGAAAATGGCCCATTATGTGATTATTTGTGGCACAATATGGCTCTGTGTGATCCTTGGGCAATGGTCAGAAATGTAAGCGTCAGACTCTGAACCCGGCCGCCAATGGAGGTCCGGCTCGGCGACATTTAGCTCTCCGACATTTCGGTCTTACGTCAGTCGAAAGTCGTCCGCTGAGCGTAATACTCTTCTTTAAACTAGTGACTAGACGTACAGAATGGGCCATAAATGAAAGTGTAGAAGCGGCTTGGCCCGCGGTGTACCTGCAGTAGTGCTGTGTCAAATGCAGAGTGGGTACTGTTGGCGGTTCCAGACCATTCAGGCTATCTGTATGCTACCAAACTAGGCAACTATTGAAGTTAAATATTTAAGACGGAGCCTCGGGCAGGTATAACACAGCCAATATAATTGGACAAGTCTTAGTGCTGATGCCGCGGTCACATTTTAGGGCCTCCGAAAGGTCGTGGTGGTGGTCAACTCATTGGCTCAAATTAGTATGCTGTCAGCACAGTTAGAACGTGGAAAAAAGTCCTTTGAACTAGTGTAGAAAACGCTAATTCTCTATGATTCCCTATGCTGCCTTAAAAAATAGCCACTTTCCTCTAAAATCTTAAGCGAGGCCTCTATTGTTCACCAAGTGGAAGCAAATGACACGTTGCACAAGCCCGAGATTCCCGATTGGAGTAAATGGGAAGAGAAGGTTTGTGCAGTGCATTTGAGTATTTTGGTTACTCTCTATCTCTTTTTTGTTTTTCACGACATTTTGTAGCGTCTGTTGTTTTTCCCATCACATGCAAGCCAGTTTTGCGACTGCATCATATCTGCGGCACCAAAACCTCGCCTCATTGTCCTGCCGATACTGTGATAGCAGAGAAGCATCGCTACTTTCCTCGCTTGCACAGACCTGGTCTGCAGAGCTCAGTATTGACATCACTTAATGACATCGTCATTGTGCTACTCTCGCACAGGTCTTGTCTCGGACCTATGCCCTCACGGTCGGTTGCTGTGAGTGCAGTAGCTCGGAATTGACGGAGGCTGCCGTTCCACCAACATGATGAGATGGGGGGTGCTGCACTTCGCAGAGCTGTAGCCAAGATGGCGGTGGCAGTTGAGACGCGTCATTCTCTGACAGTTTTGGCGATGAAATCATGGATGCAAGACCATCAAGGCCGTCGCGCAGGCTGTCAACCTCGTGGCCCTTGGCACGCATGACGCTGGCTGCGATTCTCGCGCTGTCTCCGTCATAGCAAACGACGAGGATACGCTTACCGGTGATGGCTTCACGGAGTGAGTCTCCGGGACTAGCAAACTCATCTTCAAGCCTTTTCCATGTATCACTTAGCAGTGATGGATCAAAGAATGGACTCTTTGCGCCTGCCTGTGCGATTGGCAGATTGACCGAACCAGGAAGCTTGCTTTCATTGAAGTCACCGGCCTGGCGAAGATCAATAATCGCAATACCGTCCTTGGGGCGGATGGCGCTGCTCAGTACAGGAAGCTCACAAGACGAATTTCTCCTTGCTCGGTGAAATAGCTCATTCATTTCGCTTTCGTCAATGTGAAAGAACTCGCGAAGGATTTGCGAGCCTTCTCTTTCCCACTTTTCGTCATACCGATACAAGTCGACCTTTAAGAGTTCCTATGCTGGGTCAGCCAAAAGTATAATTCGAAGGTCTTGATGGGCATACCTCATTTTTGATGCGAGGGAAACAAGATTCATCAAGCTTATCAAAATATTCATTGACATATTGATAAGGTAGATCGCAGCACAGAAAAACGGAGTGAATTTCGCCGTCAGGGCCTGCGAGGCTGCTCAACGTGCCTTCGGCCTTTTGTTTTTCGATGAATTGATAGAGGCCCTGTAAGTTAAATCCCGACGAGGGACCACAGACCAATCCATGGCGACAGAGCTCCAGAGAAAGATTGTAGGATTCGTACGAGCCGACTTCTTCAACATGGTCCACAGATGTCTTCCAAGGAAAATTTACAGGGCCAAGTAGAGCATATGAACGAGGGCCTGGAACTCGGTCGCCGGCAGCAGTGCATACTCTGACCAATAAAGCAAAAGGAAAGAAAGTTAGCCACATATGACTGGTGTTCCAAGGGGACAGATTAAACAGTACTCACCCTAGGCGGTAGACAGACGGTTTGGCGTCTTTAAAATAGGTTCCCAAGCCTGTCATGGTGCCTTTGTTGCGTCAGACTTTTTTTTTAAGGGGCTTTCTTGGGCTGGGGTATTATTTACCGGATGTGCCCATACCAGCACAGATAAGATTAATTTCTGGCAATTGTTTGTAGATTTGCGGCCCTGTCCAGCGAACATGTGCCTTCCAGTTCTAAGCGCCTGTCAGCCAGGTCAAGAGCAAAACCCGATGCGGGAGCAAAACATTGCTACATACATTGTCATTTTCGTATTGATTTGGATTTATAGCATCAGAAGATTCAGTGCCCAGCTTTTGAGCAGCTCGAATACCGCCTCGTTCATCGAGAGGCTCTGGCTGGGACGGTCCTCCGAATAAAGTGCTGAGATTGCGAGTAAGTAAGACAGCCACACTCCAAGGGAACCAGCGCCACTTACATGTTAATACCAAACAGCTGCATCAAGCGGATCTTTGCAAGACTCGTTTTGTTGCTGAGAAAGGCTCTTGTATCTTCTAGGCCGTGAATCGCTCGGCCGATCAGGGACATGGACATGACTGTAGAGCCCGAGCTGTACTCGACAACAGTTTTGGTGGTGCCGGGAACGACGGCCTTTTCAAGCAAGTTTAACGCTGCGTTTTTCGCTTAGTTTAAGACGCAATTCAAGCGAATGGGCTACCTTACCTGGCATGCATTTAACATTGTTTGCTGGGTGCATCGACATCATCTTTGCATATATGCGAACGCCATCCTGACGGTATGGGTTGAGGTGGTCAGGCACCTCAACCAAGGGCAAAGGCGTAGCAGTATCCGGATCATAGTAGTCACGAATGGCGTTAGAGCCTCTGTAAACGTTTAAATTTGCCTGTTGAGACATTTTAGTGAAAGAACGAAATGTTGGTCGCGGAGAGGCTCGGCGGCGGGTATGTTTAAGCTGAATTCTGCCGGGCACACCTTCTTTATGAAAGTAAAGACCAGGAAGTACACACAGCTTGATTTTCTACAGTGCTAGGCCACATCCATATGCACTACTACCTTGGTATTTATAAGAGGCGGCGGCTCCTGTATGGCCTCTGACCCGCAGATATGCACACCATCAGGTCGTCTGCCGCATGGCTGGAAAGGACTTGCCTTTCTCGGCTGGCAAAAAGAGCTCGACACTGCACCAATAGGGACTTGTGGTTATTTCTCGCCTAACTAGGGCGAATTCACAAAGGAGTTTTGTAAAGGCTTGCGTCGTCAGGCACAACTACATCCCACACTAGTCCAGACATATCGACAATATGCCGAGTCTCAGGTTATGCTTCTCCGTAGTGCCAGCAAGATTTCGGCAGTTCACAAGGTTTAAAAAGGACCATTTTTAGTAACGGAAACTGGAAATGTGCGTAATTAGATGCCCATCAGGGTTACATACCGACAAAAACACATATCTTCACTGCAGGAAGAAGCCCTGGCCGGACTACTTTACGCGAAATTGACGCCAAGGGTTACGTTACCTTGATGGGCTTCCGGCTTTCGGGTTCCACATGTTACGCTTGATCGGCCAGCGCGTGGGGCGGCAGTTGGAAATAAGCTCGGTTTGGGGTCCCAACGAGTCAAGCCCAGCGGCAGTTCCTTGCTCAATCTTGCTCAAATAGAGCTCCGGGATCGCGTCGGGCCTGGGTTAGCGGCAGCGACCCATTGTTAGCCCCTCGAGTTGCGACAAAGGTGAGCCCACATTTAAGTCCAGGTTGTGCTCGGATGTGTTCGTATGGATCAGACGCATTAATGGCTCTTGTACCAAAAGGGTGCACATTGATATTGCCATAATTTTATTTCATTTTTTTAGAGGAGGGCTCAGTTTTCGGTTCCTGGCTTGCGTCATCTTGTGTTTGGGAACTTCGGAATACGCTTCTGTCGACATCAACAATCGCAGCCGATCGGCAATTGCGCTTCGTCCTTCGCCGCAGAGTCAGTCCAGTGCCATTGAGCTCTTTCGTTCGTCCGTCGCGTCTTCAGACTTCAAATACCAGACCTCTGAGCGTCCGATTACCTGACGGCCAAAGGGTCAAGACCTCTGCAGTCGCTAATGTCTCCCATGGAGAGCCAAGACCCTGCCAGCATCTCCGATGCAGAGGCAAGAGTCACTGTGTCTGCAAACGACCAAAGCGGCAGCAGTGACTCTGATACCGGAAAAGCTCACCAATTCAATGAGCAGACCAACTATGTGCCGAAACGCACAATCATCACGGTTCGCGACGCCTCAAAAGTGTGCCGAAGAGTCTATACTCACAAAGTCTTAGATCTTTCTAGCGTGCTCCAGCGTCGACCTGCTCGCATTGATGGATCAGACAACATTGGCCGCCAGTTTGTACATCATTGGTAGCTCCCTTGGATCAACAGACCAGGTATCATGGATTGCCAGCGGTTACTTCATGTAAGCTACAACGTATATGGAGAATCCCGAGAGAGAACCTAACAAGTACTAGCACTTCTACCGTCGGGCAGCTCATTTATGGCAGACTCTCCGACATCTGGTCGCGCAAAGTAATTCTGCTCACTGGTCTCGCCATCTTCTTTTTCGGCTCGCTGGCTTCGTCCCTGTCTCAATCTGTCATTCAGCTTACAGTCTTTCGTGCCTTTACTGGTATTGGCGGTGGAGGGTTGATGACTGTGGCCCAGCTTATTGTCAGCGACGTCGTGCCCCTTCGTGAGCGTGGCAAATACCAAGGGATTCTTGTAGGTTCCTACTCCTCGTTGTTTCTTTATGCTAATTCTTACTAACAAATTTGCTTCTTTCTAATTGAAGGGCGCCGTTGTAGCCCTGGCCAACGGTATCGGCCCAGTCATTGGTGGTGCATTGGCTAGCCAGTCTGAAGAATCGTGGCGATGGATCTTTCGCCTCAACCTGCCACTTACGCTCCTTACCACGGCTGCTGTTATCTTTTTTATGCCACTCAAAAAGGTGCAGGGAGACTGGAAGTTGTAAGTCAACATCGCTTACCGACACTTCTGCTTTAGGCCCGCTGACAACAAAAACAAAACACAGGAAACTCAAGGCCGTCGATTTCGTTGGCATCCTTCTTTCCTTTGCCGGCATGATTGCGATAATACTGGGACTTACTTGGGGAGGCAGTGACTACCCTTGGAATTCGGCGGCAGTAATTGCCTCTCTCGTAGTAGGCGGCGCAGTATGCATTGGCTTTGTCCTCTGGCAGTGGAAGGGGCCACAATATCCACTGGTTCCGTGTAAGTCACCTTTGACATGAGAGGAAAGCCACTTTTACGATCGGCCACTAACGAGCCTCAGTGCACATTTTCAAGTCGAAAATTGTCAATGGCGCTTGTCTCACAATGGCCATCAATGGCTGGAACTTTGTCATGCAGGTATACTACGTGCCAACATTTTATCAACTGGTCTATGGCTACTCTGCGACCAAGTCTGGTGCTATGTTGCTTCCCATCACGCTAGTCCAGACCCTCAGCAGCACCATTTCTGGCCTGGTGGTCCACTGGGTTGGGCGATACCGCGAATGTATTCTTTTTGGCTGGCTATGCTGGGCAACCGGCTTGGGCTTAATGTCGACTCTAGATGAAAGCACTGGCGTGGACAAGCAAATCGGATACGCAATTCTCATTGGTATCGGTGTCGGAAATACACTACAACCGTAAGTAGTCACTCTACAGGAAATACCGGAACGTCTGTTAACAGGTCATATAGCGCGTTGATTGCGACGCAAGCTGGCGTTGCCCGCCGAGACATGGCAGTCGTCACGTCCTTCCGAAAGTAAGTGGTCAAAAAGTGCACAATACTACACGCCTCTAACATCGCATTTTAGCTTCGTGCGAAATGTTGGCTCAACTCTGGGCCTTGCCGTATGTGGCACGATTATGTGAGTATCATGGCCCCGTACCTCACTTCCCAGAACTGACGAGCAACTAGCAATAATGTCCTAGCTGGAGCCATTTCATCTCTGGAGCTTGACGCCAGCGTCGCAAAAACCCTCCTTGGCAATCCTCAATCGTACTTGAGCACTGTATCAGAGGAAGAGGCAGACAGGATTAGGGGCATTCTGATGCCAGCATACCGAAAAGGGTTCCGCATCATTTTTATTGTCGGTGCGTCGCTGGCGGCTTTGGCGTTTGTTCTTGCGTTTGTGCTTATGCCGCAAGTCGAATTATCCAGGCCTGATGACAAAAAGTTACAAGAAGAAGGCCGCAAGGCATATGAGGAGAAAAAAGCAAAAACGGCCAGAACAAAGGCATGAAAACTCTTGTTGATTGGTCGTAGAAAGGCGATAAATGCTGCGGCTACCGAAGGTGTAGATAAAATTTTGTGATTTTCAGTCTCTGGTGTAGATTATCTCAGGCGTCAACTAGATCGAGGAGTCAAAAATAGAACTATAAACGATTGTGTAATTACTGTAAAGTCATATCGATTGCTCGAACACAAAACCCTAATCAAACCACTGAAGGACAGGTACTCTTTGCTTTCACACTTTGCCCTCTTTTGGTTTCGGAGAACTGCTATCAGTGTGATAAAGACCAGGGCAGACCTCATCCTTTTTACCAAAGAGGTATCTTCGGCACCACCATGGCAGGACAGTACCGAGTTGGTACTTTGCGTGCGTTTTTGTCGGCACACTAAACACGTAATCCAATTCTTCCAAACTCTTTTGTTTTGTCTCTGGAACAAAGCAAAAGATGAGTGCCAAGGCCACAAGATTAAGCCCAGAATAGAACCCAAAAGCGCCGGCCGGTTTCATGGCTTGCAGCATACTAGGGAAGGTCAGGGACAGTACCGCGGCCCAGAAATTGTTAGTTGCAACAGCCCAGGACATTCCAACCTCTCTGTGTGAGAGGGGGAAGACTTCGGCTGAGTACATGAACGGGACGGGTCCCTCGCCTGCGGCGACGTATTAGCAGAGAGGAAGTGAATGATATACAGGAACAGACTGAGACTTACCCGGTGAATAAAACGCACAGAACAAGTACACAAAAGTTGCTACAGCGCCGATACGAGCAGTTACGTCTGGAATAAGATAGCACATTCCCGCCACTATAACGCGATCAGCAAGAAAATCTGCGAGGTAAGGGCTCAGTGATCTTACCCAGTAGAGTCCAGAACATGTTGGGAAAGGTAAAAATAAGAAGGCCGCGTCGACCGAATGTATCTATTGTCCAGACAGCAGGCCAGGCGAACAGAAAGTTGACAAGGCCAAAGCCAAAGCTAGCCCAAAGAGCGGTATAGTCGTCGATGCCGCTCTGCTTAAAAATGGTGCTGCTGTAAAAAGCAATGATATTGACTAGAATACATCACTTAGCCTAATATCATGAAGGAAGATATTCTGTTTAATAGACTTACTGCCGCACATTTGTTGCGCAATCATGACAATACCGGATGCCCAGGTTGCACGCCTAACACGGGCAATGGTAAAAAGCTCCACGAAGCGAGTGAACACGCTGCTCGTGACTTTGAGACCGGCCTCTTCCACCATGAGATCTTCCTGTTCCAGAAGACAGTTGATATAGTATAGGTCTCGAGCCGCTTGAAGAGGGGTGTTTCGCAACTTGCGAAGAGACTTCCACGCGTCGTTGTATCTGCCTTTTTTTAGGTACCATCTAGGGCTCTCTGGACAAAACCAGATACCAAGCACAAGAGGTACGGCGGGGATAAAAGCAGATCCAAATTGAAGACGCCAGGATATATCTCCGGTTTTGCCGACGGCAAGATTCGCGCAAGTGCCGAGAAAGATGCCTAGACTCGTTAGCACTTTGGGTTTTTGACGCATGTCCTAGACGGCCATCTCACCAAAGGCTGTCCAAAGCTGCCATGTCATAACCAAACCGCCACGAATGATTGTGGGAGCATTCTCGGCAGAAAATACAGGCACAGTGACTTCCTTCAAGCCCATGCCGATACCCAGAAGCATTCTTCGAGACAGGGTGATTGGTATCAGCGAGCTGTTTTGCAAGATGCGCTAATGAGAGAAATGTGAGCTTACCTGTTGGCGGCAAGTTGTCCCCAAGTCTGTGATACAGCCATACCAAAGGGTGCCAGAAGAGAGAAGATGGCGGCGACGAAAATGACGCCACGGCGGCCCATCCATTCATTCAAGGGGTCCGAAATCCAACCAGCGCTAGCTATTGTAAGCGACGAATCTGATGGAGAGCAAAACAGTGAGCAACTTACAAGAGGCAAATGGTTATATAGGGCATGGCATTGACAAATCCTACAATCCAACCGTTTGTGGCGCATTCGCCCTGAAGAGCAACCGGCCCACACTCTGGCGGAAAGTCAGGAATGCCAAATGCCATCGGAAAGCTCAAATTTGCGCCATTGGAGCCAGTCTAGAGACGAATCATTGCTTAGTAAAAACGCATTGCGCACAATTCAATAAATTGCCTACCTGGTCCCATCCCTGGATAGCAGCAGCAATAGAGTTGAGGACGATTGTATAATACAGAGGCCTTGGATGGTGCCAGCGGTGCGTCACCTCACGGCGGAGGGATTCTTTTTCGTCCTCCTCCAAGTCTTCAAGCTCTTCAAAACCCGCAGGGTTCTGCGCAACCAGGGATCCCTTTTTCAAGAGTGGCAGAATATCGGCCGGAAGGCCATGCTTCTCTTGGAAGACAGTAACACGTTCAAGCAGTTCGTCGCGAGGAATACCTTTGAGTGGGTTCTTGATTTCGCCCTCCAAGGTTTCTGTGAGCTCAGCGAGCTTCTTTGCGGTGTCAGAGGAAGCGACATTTTGGTCTGTGCTGTCACTGTACGTTGATCAGTGTATGTTTTCACAGTGGTTTCCGCAATCGTAACAAGTGGATGGATGGGTCGCCGTGTTGGACTTACATGCGCTCGTCCTCTTCGAGGGCAACCTTTTTCTCACTGGCCATGGTGGAGTCCAAAAATGATTAATTGAGTCGTGATTCACCTTCTTTGGGAGCGTTTGGATTTGTAAGGCGAAATAAGAAGGGCAGGACAAAGCTACGGAAGAGGGTGTGGAAGCCTCGTGTACTTATAGAGGGGGATCAGTGAGAGGGGTCTGGCGGGATGTGCTGCCGGCAATAGGAGCTTACACAATGAAGGAGCGTACAGCTCATAATAAACGTCTCGAACTATCCTTTTTGAAAATAGAGTAGGCTTGGTGTCGCAGCACCTGGCTGGGGGTGTGTGACCGGGGCAGGATAGGGACGACAGGCCCTCAGCCCTGGCCCCAGCCTGCGATTTATTGTACGTACTTATATGCAATGGCCCATCCGTGTTTAAAGGGCACAGTAGCAGGCGTCCTACACTTATTCACTCTTGTATTACATTCCCAAGCATGCATCTGGGCCTGCCTTCATCCGTCAGTGTTGCGTCCGTGAAACGTCTCTTCTTCATTTTTAAAGAGCAATCATAGATGACGACGTCGTTTATGGCTGTTTGCAAAGCGTAAAGCGTCAATGCCACCCCATTGTGCCGCGTATCATTGTAAATGAAAGTGACTTGGAAGACAAAACCCAGGGCAACGCTCTCCAACGACGCGTCCAATAATAACAGGCCACTAACACACAAAAGGTCGGCCGCTGCAACCGACCACACGACTAACACGGCAACCATGTCCAGCCAATCGTATGATGAGGTGGTGCGGGGTTAGTTGGTGGGATCGGCCATAACAGCTCCGAGTTGGAAGCTCTCACACCATTAATGAGTGAATATGCTTTTTCCAGAATGAGCTTTACGGGGAGGTCGAGGAGGCTCCTGGCCAGTGTTTCGCGCACCCGAGACAGCCGGAAGCGGCCTTGGACGTCCAACTCTAAGCATCTCGTTAACAAATAATGATGACACGACGACGTTGCTGGGCCAGCTTCAGTCTTGTTGTCTGGAGATACTGCCGCACAGAACAAAAAACGGCCGGCCTCGAGCCCAGGATGCCGACAAGGTGCTTATGCATCGTGAGCATGGGGGTGGGTGGCGCACTCTCGCGATGCACCTTGGGGGCAGCAGCAGTGGACACCTCTGCTAGGCAACAGCATTTCCAATCGTTTGTATGGCTGTTTAGGCTTTTAAGGGAAGGAAAAGGGCGCAGACACCGTAACATGGCATCTTTTTGCTTCCCTCAGCAATCCAACTAGCGGTATCAAGCCCCAGTCTCCCGCAACCACAGGATCAGCACACCAACTTTGCAGGAGCTAGCGCCCAGCCCGCATACGCCTACAGCTATATCGTACAGCCAAGCTCGACGCTAAGAACAAGGCCGCTAGGGGGTAGTACAGTAGTCTGTTCAGTGGTCCTCTTTCGGCAAAGCTCCTCCAATTGACCCACCGGGCGCACCTAGAAATCCAGGGTCACATGGGACACACGGTTGTGACAACAAACTCGAAAGGCTCAAGACTGAGGATTGTCGACTGCGACTCATCCCAGACAAAAGCAGGAAGCGTTGGTCTCGATAAGGGGAGGGGCAGCTTCATCAATATAGCCACAAGCCACCGCAAGGCAGCAATCGTTCAGGGGCTTGAAGGTGGCACCGTTCGCCAAGGATACTGGAAGAGGGCGGGATAGATGTGGGAGCACTCGAAGGTCAAGGCTAGCCAAGGTTGGAGTCGGGATCGGTCGGCTACTGGATGCTTGTAAGAAGTCTAGACTCGGTTAGCGCAGCAAAAACGTGAATAATAGATTCTATGCATTATGTATTACTGTATATGGTTTCCCTTGATGCACAACAATACTGCTTGACCGAAACCAGAAAGCTGGCCCAGTTGCTTACCATGAAGCTTGCGTGGTCAAAGAAGCAATGGCGTATTGCAATACCTGTGTGATTTATTTCGCGAAGACGTGCAACGGTTATGGACCATGTTCCCAGATATGTAAGGCCAAGGCAATTCGCCCATCAACTTGGCAATTTCTTCACCGCTGGCGCTTTCGTAGTGCTCGCCATGAGTAAAATTCGTCTTAGTACCATGAGCATATCGGTGTGGAACAGTGAGTCGAATGGTTCAAGTAAGTCATTGAACCGACATGCAGACAGATGCAAAGAACAAAAGACTAGTTTCATTTTTACCGCAGCACCCGTCAAAAGCCAACGCACCCATTTCAGCGAAATTCGATCTGAGTTGGTCTAGGGTAGTGAAAGGTGGTGATTTGATATAGAAGAGTCGCTGGCCAATCCACTTGGCTACATAGAGCACAAGCCACTAAACATAGAAAATTCCGTGTACAGTCTTTCAAACAAGAGTATAATATCTGGCAAATGATGTAGCAGTACATGGGAGGAACGGGCTCGTAAGACGCGATACATAATTGTTACATCATCTTCTAAAACATCAAGATATTTACCCCGCGTCACAACCACACACTACCCTCCATCACAACGCGCTACGCTGACCATCTATTAAAAAGCACGCTCCTTGACAGTCTCATTGTAATTTGGCCATGCATTGGCGCACGAAAGCAAAGCCAGGCTGCCTCTGGCGAGACGGCCATCTCTCTCACAATGCCTGACAATAGTCTCACACGCAAGGCCATCCGCAAGTGCCGATGTGTGGCGTTCGATCCTCACGGCCAAACGTGCCGAGCGACCTGGTAACACAATCCATCCTCCCGCCCTTGAATAGAAAAAAGGCTGCCTGGCCCCAAACACGGGCCAACCTCTGCAAAATACCTTCTTTCACGACAGCCAGATTCAAGTTCCAAAGAGATTCGTTCATCATCAATCTATTATTCAACGCCAGTTCTATTCTATTATAAACGCTAGGATTGGAACGACATGAATGCATATCTCGCCCCTCGTCCTTTTCCTGCATCCGCAAACCTGCCACTGCAGCCCGCTGGCGTGCGAAAGGGCACCCCTAGAGGGCAACAGCATAACACGCAAACGGGTGCATAAGCAAGACGACGAGGTTGAATCAACGAAATTATAAATGACTGGCGACAATGAAATTCGACCCAACAAAACGAAACGAGATTCAAATCTAATGGGAGCAAACAAAACATGGATAAAAAAAGAAAAAAAAAAAAAGAAAAACAAAGCACAAAACTCCAGCTCCTTTTGGATTAAATTTCTAAATGCAACACACAATGTCGAAAGCTACTGCGCAGGAATGCGAGCAGGCTTGGTGCCAAGGCCGTTCTTGTTACGGAAAAAGAGAATATTCTTGCCTTGTCCTTCGGCTTCGGCGCTGGGCTCGACCCATTGGCACATGCGTGCGCTGCGGTAAAGAGCTCGGATGAAGCCAAAGATACCACCCTCGGTATCGGAGCGGTAGTGCTTGCCCATGACGGGGCGAATGGCGTCGGAAGCTTCGTCGGCATTGTAAAAGGGAATGGAGCTTACGTAGTGGTGCAGGACGTGAGTCTCGACGATGCCGTGCAAGAGGTGACGGCCGATGAAGCCCATCTCGCGGTCAATGGTGGCAGCGGCGCCACGAACAAAGTTCCACTCGTCGGCCGTGTAGTGAGGCAGGGTAGGGTCGGTGTGCTGGAGGAAGGTGATGGCGACTGGTGATGGGACTTGTGTCAGCATTTCTGGTGGAGTGTGGTATAGAGGCGGCCAAATACAACAGAGGGAACGAGAGCAAACTTACCGAGCCAGTGGTTGACCCAGAGGTAGGGGACAAAGTACCAGACGAGCATGTTGGACAAGCCAAAGGTGTTGCAGAGGTAGTAGAGAGCGGAGCCAGCGAGAATCAGACCAATGTCACTGAGGACAATGAGCTTTGCATCCTTGGCCTCGTAGAGAGGGCTGCTGGGGTCAAAGTGGTTGACGCGGCCGCCGAAGCCGTTCTTCTTGCCCTTGCCACGGCCCTCACGCTGGCGCTCGTGGTAGTTGTGGCCAGTGACGTTGGTGAGGAGGTAGTTGGGCCAGCCAATGAGCTGCTGGGCAATGAGCATGGTGAGAGTGAAGGCAGGCGTGTCCTCGGCAAGCTCTGCGAGCTCGTGGGCCATGCGGCCGAGACGAGTAGCCTGCTGCTCACGGGTGCGAGGGACAAAGACCATGTCACGCTCCATGTTGCCGGTGGCCTTGTGGTGCTTGCTGTGGGAGATTTGCCAGCTAAAGTAGGGGACCAGGAGGGCAGAGTGGAGGACCCAGCCGGTAATGTCGTTGATGAGGCGAGACTCGGAAAAGGCGCCGTGACCGCACTCGTGGGCAATGACCCAGAGACCGGTGCCGAAGAGGCCCTGGACAAAGGTGTAGACGGCCCAAAGAGCACCGCGGACGAGAGTGTTGGGAACGTACTCGGGGGTGACAAAGTTGTAGAAGACGGCAAAGGTGGTGGCCAGGCACGTCATGTCACGCAGGATATAAGCGTAACCCTTGAGGGCAGAACGCTCAAAGCAGTGCTTGGGGATGGCATCGCGGATATCCTTGATGGTGTAGTCGGGAGGAGTGAACTCGTTGCCGTAGGTGTCGATGAGCTTGCCATAGTTGGTCTTGGCGTCGCCGACATCGACCGAGGAGAGCGACGAGAGCGAGGTGGACGAGGCCGAAGGGCGCGGAGAGTCGGCGGGGGAGACGGCGGCTGAGGATTCAGACGATTCGGTGGCAGTAAAGGTGCGTCGAAGCGCCGGGTGAGTAACAGGACTGGTAGCCGAGGTGGCGGCCATGGTGAAATATGCTCCGGGTCTGTGATGGGAGAGACACGGAAGCAGGAGGCGACGACGGATGGGAGGAGACAAACGGAGAGGAAGAACGGCGAAGATGCAAGACCGCAACCGAATGAGGCTTGTCCGGCAGAGAGCTTCAACGTCAATTGGCCGCGAGAAGAGAGTTGAGGAGGAGGAGGAGGAGGAGGAGGAGGAAAGGACAAAGAGAAAGGTCTGGCGGTGCAGCCCAAGAAAGGTGATGAAGGAGAGAAGCAGGGTTCGTGATTAGGGGAGGAGATGAAAGAGGAATAGCCGGCTGGCTCTGGTGCTAGTATTATGGGCTGGCTGGGCGTGTCTGGGGGGGCTAAGAAAATCCTTTTTTTCTTCTCGGTAGGTTATTTATTTGGCGGTAAGGTACCTAGTAGCCCCTCGATCGTCCCGAGTGTGGGGAGAAGGTTTTGTGTTGCTCGGCCTTTCCAAGCGTCTGTTCAATTGGAGATGGGCGTGCTGGGTCCGGTGTGTGAGCTGGCAGAAAAAAGTCTGTGGGCGGTACCTGGCTCCGTCCTCTCAAATTCAATTGTGGTACCTGGCGCTAGAAAACTGACGCCTCGGAGGGGAGGGCGAAGAAAAAAAAAAAAAAAAAAACTTGTTGGGGTCGGGTCTCCAGGGTCCGTGGGGTAGCTCTAGAAAGTGCCTGACTCTTGTGTGTGTGTGTGTGTGCGCGTGTGAGTGGCCCAGAAGGGGCAAGAGCAAGAACAAAAAATTGAAATAAAAAAATAGAATAAAATAGGGTGGTGGCCAAAAGTGGGAGGGGGTGACGGCGGGACGGGGGAAGGAAGAAGGGAAGAGGGGTGTGTGGGCAGCAACACTGCCAAAAAGGTACGAGTAAGTGTGCCTGTCGCTTGCTTTCAATGCTGTGCTTTGCCGGCGACAACGGAATATCTGCAACAACTGGGGAATAAAAACCGTACCGACGAATAGTAGACGAGGTAATAGAACCAGCGCAAATGGACGGCCAGGCGAGCAAATTGCTTCACAGGGGGGCCCGTACTCGTAAGCAAAGCAAAGAAAACCAGGAAGCCTGGTATACGAGTACTCGCGGGTTCCAGGTGGACCGGGTCAGGGGATGGGCTGCCGGGTCCTTTATCATGAACTTTTTATGTTGCTTCCTGTGGGGAGTAATACTGTAAGATGCTGGCCTATGGGTGAAGAGTTACTATTACTATTAGCAGAGCACTCCGTATCCGTAGAAGAATGGCTGGACAAAATCACTACCTTCGCATTATCGGCTGCTACGAGTACGTCTGTACATGTCTGTGACCTGTGCACATACCTTCCCCTGCTCTGTCTTGACCTCGTTTCCTGCCAATCAATTCTCCATGCCATGCAATACCAGCTGTTCTCTTTGGCTCCCGCGCTGTACGGAGGTACTCTATCTGTACCTAGGGAAAATACGGAATGGGGGCGGGCTATAAGCGGCCGCACTGGTGTGGCGCCGGCGCCGTCGCTGTCCGCTCATCCACGCTAGTGGACGCCGGGTCTGGCTTCTCATGC
Source organism: Lecanicillium sp. S3808 (assembly GCA_023628775.1). Classification (NCBI taxonomy): domain Eukaryota; kingdom Fungi; phylum Ascomycota; class Sordariomycetes; order Hypocreales; family Cordycipitaceae; genus Lecanicillium; species Lecanicillium sp. S3808. The sequence goes on from JAMAJY010000057.1 coordinate 39,268, forward strand.
CACGAGAAGCTCCGTAGAAAAAGTTCGGGAGCGTGTGTGCGGGGGTGTTACTCAAATCCTGCAGGCCAGAGTACTTCATATGAATGCGAAGGCCGAGGAAGCTTCTCTTTATTACACGCTCTCTTGTCTGTCCAGAAGTCGATGCATCCTGCTTGATATGCGTGATGATAGCAAGCTCCTTTTTTTTTCTTTCGGCTTGATTCGGCGGGCTCATGTTGGAATTGCCATCACCTGGCGGAGAGAGTATACATGCCATGTACAAGTACGTCCGTACACACCTTTGCTTCGCTTGTGCCTGAAGGGGTTATCAGATGCATCACGCATATGCACGGAAGAGCTCCCGCCGAGGCACACGCAACCAAGCTAGTCTGCTCCCGTGCGAGTAGCGTGGCATGGCATGATTTTTCGCGCAACATCGGCGGCCAAGGTCTGATGATCCATTGACCGCCTCATCAGCTCTGGTTCTTGATTTCCGGTGAGACCACTGGTTACATACAGTATGGCGAGCCAGTCATTGCTCTTTATTTTCTGACTCGCCCAGCAAAAAAAAGGGCCGCTCTGGCCAACACACAGGCTGGATCGACAATTGCAACAAGACGCAGACATTACCCGACACATGCAGCACGCCACACTTTTCTTGTATTTGCTTATTTTGCTCTCCAAAGTGTTGACAAAAATGGACTCCTCCCAGGATTCGTACGTTTTGTACGGAGTCTGGCCCCATGATAACCATGCAATGATAGTCTGCGGTATGTTTGTAGCTTCGTGTTCTCAAAGCTCCGTCGCCACTTACACGCCCTTTGTGGCCCGCCATGTGAGAAGATGGGCGGGCAAATGGAACGGCGCCAATTGTGACATACATGTTCGAGGAAAACAGGACAGCACCCTCCCGTGGCGCAATCCTACAGCGACGCCGTTTGCGTCTAGCGCCCAGCCATTTTTGCTTTGGTTTGACTTCCGTGGCTGCCTGCATTAGTGGCAGCAAATCCAACCCTTGGAGCTGGAAAATCTGCATGTGAAGCCGAGAAAAGCAAGGGGGGTCCGACTGCCTGGACTCTCCTTGGGCCATGTACACCAGTACAACGCGGCATGGACATCAAGTATCAATTGACTTTTCAACAAACCTCTCGTAAAAATGTAATGCTTCAGCAAAGATATCTTTCGGGCAACTTTGGAACTATTGTGCTGTCCACACAGCCAGCGTCTTGCTTGTGAGTGGTTGTGTTCATGCCATTTGTCCTATCGACATGTGCTAAACATGTATCTGCGCTCTTCCGCCGAGGCATCAGCACCTGCAGTTGAGCCAGTGGCAATATGCATGAAATAGTAATAATACATACATCTTTACAGGCCTTCAGGGAACACGGTACTGTACATGACAATGGGCATCGTCTCGCATGTATATACATGCTGCATCATGTGCCGGGGTTCTTTTACAGCTTGCCATGGTCGTCCATCACAGCCAGCCACCGACGCATTGCAGCTCAAAAGAGTAAAACGTGCCTCCCAATGGCGCGACTGAAGGAATGCAACACGGTCAACAACGGCTTGTTAGCTGCTCAGAGTTTGGTCTCCGGAGCTAAATGGCGGCAACGAAGTACCCGCACCAAACGGGCTCCCCGTTTATCCACCGTGGCAAAATGGGGGAGTGAGATTTCCTAGTCATCCACCAGTACTAATTACTGACTGGCTGGCTGGCTGGCTGGCTGGCTGAATTATACAAACCGGAGTCTGTAGCTATGTACATGCCAAATTGAACGGGCACACAGAGCTGCAATGCTGAAGTAACACAGCTCACGTTTCACACGTGGACAGCATCGTCACAGGCATCACAACTGCTCAGGGCTCCCTGGCCAGCCAGACAGGGACACATGGTCATCATCATACCAGCAGACCACGCAGACCATGTACGAGTATGTATCCCTCTTGACGCTTCAAACCCAGCCTATGGCATCCATTGTAACAATACCCGCCCATCAAGGCTAGTAGCCAAGCCAGCAAGCACATGCTAAAAAGAAAAAAGGGTACGTAGTAGGGAGTACATGCCACCCACAACACCCCACGCACACTGTAGCAGCAGATTTTCTGTTGGGAAATTTGTTGAGCCTCCAGGGCTGAGTGGGGTGTGTTGCCCGACTTGGTAAAGCGACACCCTCACTCCACCTTTTCTCCTGAATGGGTCAGCGGGCCTGCCGCTGTTGGCTGTCTTCCGATCTGTAAATCGACGAGGCATACGGATTACTCCGTATTACATAGGCAGTACGTCGATGTCGAGCGTGAAGCTCGGGCCAACAAGCGTGTTGTAGAAAAATGCGTATTGACTTACACGTTGTATGTTTGGTCAATGTCAAATTATCCGTACATACTACACACCGTCGCCGTTCTCTGCCCTTACGAGTATACACATGGCCAGTACCATCCACCGCCCCTTTGCTGTTGCCCGTGGCATGTTACACAGCAGAAATACAAGGCGGCGGCAACCAGGTCAGCCTGCAAGCTCCAAGTGCCAAGACGTACAAAAGTGATATACGGCGCCGTTCAACCATCCTTACGTTTCGTACCATTGTCGGAATTCTCGTCGAGCGACGGCTTGCCACGGTCACGGCATATATCATTCTCTACCAACTACACCAACTTAAACCCAAGGACAATAAAGCATAAAAAAGCTCACACCATACTCCTGCTTACATCATATTCCTCATGCGACAAACTTGATTCCGAACTCCCGACTGCCTAAACGTTACCTCTTTCCACTTTCTTTCCCATAACAAACCCATCATGAAACGTAGTACCTTGTGCACTTCCAGACAGCATCTTCTTCTTCGCCCAGTCTACGGCGCACTCGAGATTCAGCTCGTGCCTAACCTCCAACCAATCCTCCTTGTTCAGAATATGTTTATCCACGGACCCAAGAAAGAGATCAACCACATCCGTCCAGCCTTCGGGCTGTACGAACATCGGGCCCATGAATTCCTTGCTCGGTTGATAATGAACGGAAACAGGGCTCCCACAACGGCCGCAGAAGCTTCTTGACAAGTACTCGTTACACATGAACGAGTGGAAAAAGTGCAGCCAGGTATTCTTTGACCCTTCTACGCCTGCCCTCAAGACATCAACGGCCGGCACATATGGTGGCCTGTCTTTGTCAGACTCAACCACCTCATCCTCGCTTGTAGGTGGTTCCATGATACGACCAGCAACAGCTCGAGTCTCTTCCTCTTCCGCTTTACGCGAGAGGACCGAGACGGTCACCATGTAGTCAGCAGCCATGATACACTGTGTCGTCATGTTGCCAGACGTTGCTCTGCAAGAGTCGCAATGGCATGATGTCACCAACGGGATTCGCGGCGTGTTGGGGTCTGTTAGATCCGCATCAGGTCCCAGCGTAAAGACTGGCGGCCGTTCTTGCACAGGAGGCACAGCAAGACGATATCTAGCATTTCCGTTAGCCACTCTTCCCACTTCACGTGTGTCTGTGTTCTTGCTGCTCGTGCACATACCGAAAGGCGCCGCAATGACAGCCACCGGTAACATTGAATGATTCAGCTGGAAGAGGCATCGTTTCGCGAATTGGTTGCTTAAAATTAGAAATGGCCAAACTGGCAGGCGTAAAGAAGAATGGGTGCCGCGGGCCAATATATACCTGCACAGTAAAACTAAACTTCGCACCTACAGCTCACCTCGGGCTTTGCCAAGTCGATTAAAAAAAAACAGGCTCAGTTATTAGACCCCGTGAGGCTGGGCGTGAAGCTGTCGTGAGCCAAGCCACGCCAAGGTGCAGCTGAACGAGTCACTCTTGTCGTTTACTATGCACATCGTCTTACCTGTGTTGCAAACATAACGCTGGAGAATAACTCTTCACCCTTACGCAAAAGCACAGCGCGCATCAATTACAGCGACCAAAAATTAAATAAACGAGGGGCTGGAGATCAGAAATGGGGCTACATTACATGAGTGGCGTCAGCTGCGGAACAATGTAAGCGTTCTTTATGTGATGGACACCATATTGTAGACTGCGTATTTCATAATAATCTTGACATTCATAACTCGTTACGTCGTAGCCCGTTATTGATCAATACTCGACACCGCAATCCTACCACCGCACCATATCGCCCTTCATTGCAACGCAAGATCTCAAGCGCTCTGCCATTAACACCGTCCAAACATTAATCTTCTCCATCTCAACACTTTCCCAAATCGTCTTGACCGCCTCCCGAAGCGTTTCACCCTCCCAGTCCTTTAGCGGCTCCTCCAGAACAAACTCCTTGCCGGCAGGCCAAATGGAGTCCAACAACCCAAGGTCCGGACTCTCAGGGCACCCGAAATGCGACTTGAGCCCATTCGCTTCTTTCCACTGCTGCACAACGTTCGACTTACTCGCGCCTCCATGCGCAAACGCATCAGCATCCTCTTCCAAAAGAAACCCTCCCCCGTCCGCCTCGCCGCTCATCAACCACCGCTTCACGACCTTGTCAAGAACCCTGTCTCTATAAACATTCATCGACAATAACCCTTGATTGTTCGCACTCAAATCATCGTCATAAAACACAAGCTCGCTCTTAAAGCCATACCCAGCAGCAGCCCAAACATGCACCCTTTTCACATCCCTGGTCCATTCCGACGCGCGAGCGCTGCTACACTTGGCACAACAACCCTCTCCAGCCCTCGGAATCAATCTGACTTTTCCATTCAGTCCAAACCCAAAATGCAACTCCCCGCTAAACCGCACAGCATGCCAATCCTGCGCCAGAGGCAACACCTCCAGCATCTTCCTCGCATACTCGACCCTCCTCTCGCGGCTCTTCTTCTGCACGCAAGACTTGGTACAGTACAAACACATCCTATAACTCAACGTCCCCATGGCCCTGTGTAGCGTCCTCGGATTACACGCCGCCTCGACGCCAGCCATCCGCGCAAGTCCCTCCCAATTGAGGTTCATCTTAGCCGACGCCTCATCCCACAAGATATTCTCCATCCTGAGCTGGTCTGCCTCGGAGATTTTGCTCGGGCGCCCACGCGTTTCCACCCATTCCGGATCGTCTCGTTTAGAAGAAGTGGCCGCTGTCGGACTGAGAGCTGCGTAGCCTTGTGAGCGCGAGAGGCTGAAATGGCGAAATATGGCCGACTTGTTGACGGGTAGGCCCTGTGATTCCAGGTAGGATATCGTTCCCAAGACCAATGCCTTTTTGGTAGCCTCGCCAGGCTTTTCTACAGCAGGCATCCTGGGGTTTCTTGCGTAAAAGTCGCTGCCGTTGCAGTTGATTGCAGGTGGCTAGAGTGTACCATTGTTTTTGTCAGCTCTCCCTTTCGGGGTGACATGTAGCACCGGCAGAGGTCACGTGCCAATATTAATCGTGCAACATTCTCACTTACACAATGCACAATTCCAGGACTCGATAAATATTAGCTTTTCAAGTCGACTCTATTTTACTAACGCTATCCAAATATACCATTCAAGAAAAGGAAGAATAAAAAAAAGGAAGCCGGAAAGGGCAAGAATAATAAATAGATATATACACGATGAAGGTAAAGACCAACATCCAAATGTGAGCCGGCCGCGCTACCAGTTGAAAAAACGCCTGGCCGATAAATATGCAAATAATGGGTGTGAGGCTAATGTGCCTCATTTAGGTTTTTTATATATCCCTCTCCAGAAAAAAATTCAGAGCCGCCCCGAGCAACGCCATGTGGAATATTCAGAATCCGGAATATTCAATGTTCCTTTTTTATTCCCATAATTGTGTAAACATTAGTCAGTTCGTGCTACTGGCACGTAATGCATCGTCATGTTCAAGCCTTGCCAGCCTCACGGACAGACTGCATGAATTTGTCTTCTGCGCCGAGCTCGCCAACAGCCCTGGGGGCTGAGCTTGCCGTGGATGCCTTGGCCATGACCTGCCAGACCTCGTCCGGCGTCTTGCTGCCAAGGAGCGCCATTTCGCGGTTTACCAACACGGCAACCGCAGCACGGATCAGGAGCGCATCACCTTCGAATACATAAACATCCCAAAGCCTGGCTGCCTCGTCTATGGCTAGCAGGCTTGTAAACAAGCTCGTGAAAATGTCGCAGAGATAGATCGCAGGGTCCAAATCAGGGACGCCCTGGGTGAGATGCTCGTACAGTGAGCTGGACTTGTGACCCAGCGTATTGAGAACCAGGTTGTAGGCTGAGGCTTGTGCAGATGCATCCGACGTTTGGAATGAGAGCGGCAGGGGCCGGTTGAGAACGTTTGCCAGGGCGATGAATGCGGTTTCTGCATCTGGCAGATTCAAGAGCATGATGGCAGCAATCGTCTGGAGAATTGATTAGAATTTTCCGCCAAGGTCTCCAATCGGTAGAGTTCACTTACATTGCACCCAGATACATAGCCAGTGTCAACCCGGTACATTGCGTAAGCGCACAAGACATCCACCAATGACTGATGGAGCGGGCCGCCGTGCTGGAAAATGCGCAGATCCTTCCAGGTATTCTCGGAAGCATCCTTGCGAATCTGTTCAAACCATTTGGCCCGCACCAGGTCTTCTGCATCTGCATTGCCATCTTTGACGCGCTGCTCTATGTCATGTGCCCGCCCAAGGGCAGCCTCAAAAGATGTCGGTGTGAGGCCTAATTCATTGCCAATAGCTTTTGACCAAACAGTGCCACGGCTACGTGATGCAACGCCACGCCACCACATGTCGCGGGTTCGTCTCTCACGAATCGCGTCATTCCAGCGCGGGATAATGTCGTTTTCCCATATTTGCATCAGACTGTCGGCATTGCTGTCCCGATTCGCCGTCTTTGCACGTCTTGCGGCCTCTCGTCTTTCATCGGCCCGTTGGCTGGCCGCCATCATTTTTTGATATTCCTTGACGTGGCGTCTTTCCTCGGCCGGATCTTTCGGAGGCAGCCATGACGGGCGAGTCCGACTAAGGACGGCCTCCTTTTCCTTGGAAACAGGCAACGGGTCGACCATGATGTTTGTGCGACGCAGTGGGGGCAATTCTGGTGTTGACGACTTGACACGCTCCTTGCGATCCCAAGACGCATAATCGTGGGGTGTTTGGCTCGAGTTCCAGGTGTTGGGGCGAGCTGTGCCCGACGGACGACGGGCTAGCTGCTCGTCGACCTCGTCATAGTGCTCCTCAAGCTTCTCGGTCAATGCTCTAGCCTCGGCGCTGAGATCAGCATGGGCGGCGTTCCAGCTAAGAGCACGAGCCTTGAGGGGGTTCGGGGGCGGTCTATCAGGCTGAGAGGTGTCTGACTTCCACGACGGAGAGCGAAGCGATCCCTGGGCCTGAGCTACGGCCGGGGTGCCATTGCCGATGCTTCGAACGCGTTCTTTGGGCCCTCGGTCTGGAGAAGTAGAGGTAGAAGGCGCACGGCTGGGCGGGCGTTCGTGCATAGGGCGCGGGGAAAGCGGGACGTTGTCCAGTACAAGGCCATCTGGGATGTCATCGTCGCCAACTTCGTCGTCACACTCGCGCTCGAGCTCGGTTATAGATTTGCGATCGCGGTCCTGCCAGCTTCCCCTGCGGGGGCGGGGTCGGGAATGATGTCCTGGAGCACCAGGCGGCCCGTGGTGGCCATGATTGTTGTAGTGTCCGTGATGGCTACCGACTTCTCTAGTGTTGACGGAGAGTCCTGGACTCACACTGCGATTGCGACGACTCAAGGGCAAGGAAGTGGTTGAGTGGCCCTTTTTCAGGGTAATGGGCCTCGGGTCGGTCAGGCCGGCGATGCTAGTGCTCCTGGGGTTGGCAGCATAGAGGCTGTTTCGGAGGTTTGGAAAGGAACGGCGCGGAATCGGGGTTGGGCGCTTGCCAGCACCGGCGAGTGAGCGACCGGCTGGGGCGGGAGCGGGGGAATGGGCGGGGGAGAGAGCAGGAGATGTTGCGGACCGCGATGCAGAGCGATTGGCAGCAGAGGCGGATGCCTTTGGGGTAGCTCGGTCGTCATCCAGGCCAATGTCCTCAAAGTGGCCAATGTCGGCGAGGACACTGCCGTCGTCGCTGTGGGTGGATTGGAAAGAGGACGCGGAGCTCTTGGAAAGAGTCCTACCTGAGGGGGAGACTGGACTGTGCAGCATGGTGCCGACGGTTTGTACGGAGCTCATTGCCCCATGGCAATGCTACCGATGTAATGTTGAGAGCGTGAAGCGGTTCAAATCGAGGCCGTAGGAGGGGTGGAAGCAAGTTGAGGTGTAAAGGTGTCGGTCCGGTTGGGCGAAATCGAGAGCGGAACAGATGAGATTCGTAAAATAGGGGTAATCGATCTTAAGGATAGCTGGGACTGAGCGATTGGCAATCGCTGAGCCGTAAAATACTCGCAAGAATGGCCGAAAGCCTGGTCGGACGAGGATTGCGCAACGAGGGGACGCCTTGGTAGGTGAAAAAGGGGACCAAGCACCAGAGCAATTGCCTTGAGGGCCTTGTAAGCGTAGGCGAGCGGAAGCCTCGAGTATGGCGTTGACGAGTCTGCAAAAGCAGTCTGGACTCGAAAGACTGCGTGGTGCTCGTAGTACTCGTATGTCGATAATACAAAGTGCTGGGCGACAAAAACAGGAGACAAAGTGAGGGTGGGCCGCCAGGGGGGGAGAATTAGGATGTTGTAATTGTACGGAGTAATAGGGTGCGTTGGCGAGCGGGAATTAGGCCTGCAATCGAGCAGATCGAGCCGTGAAACGAAGGTTCAGTCCGAAACAGGGTACAAAGGAGATTCCTGAAACGGACAATGGCACTGCGATCAGGGAGAAACGGCGCCGGCACGATGGACGGGAAAAAAAAACGAGGGGGGAGAGAAAAAGAAAATATCGATGACGGGGTGGTTGTGAAGCTTCTCCTTAGTGGTGGTTGTGGTGGTGGTGTGGTGGTGCGGTGCTGCTACTACGTAAGGTACTACTGCCACTACTATACCACTACAGGGAACAATCAGCTGCTTTTTCGGGGCCTCCGTCTCTGGAAAGCCACTGTGCCAGCCAGGGTGGTTAGGCTGGCGGAGCCTTGGGCGGCAGCCAACTGGTGGCCCAACTGCGAGGGCAGTTGGCGGCTGTTAGCGCGGGTTGGTTCCCACTAGCAACCAAGGTTGTACTGTGGATTGTGGCGCGTCGTGCTAATACCGGTGCATCCAATTCCCTGGAAGCCGGCCGGTGACTTATTTCTTTTCCCTGGGGACCCAAGGCAAGGTATGGCATTCACTGGGGCTTAATAAGAATCATCATGCTCGTACATACTTGCTACAACAGCGTACTCGTAGTTTGCGCAGAAGAAGCTATGCTGCAATCCATCGCTGGTCATCATGTCACGCATACCAGCTGCCCAGGACAATTGTCGTTTCTCGAATGGGAGACTCGTGATGATTACTTGACATGTGCTTGGAGAAGAGAGTATACTCATACCGGAATTACTCACTACTTTGCAAGCCGTAGATATACTTCGTCATCACTATAGCAAGGTACCATGCATCTATCCTATGCCTCATCATCAGATAGGTAACATGTCTAAAGACAGATTGCCGACGTCCCGGCAATGCAGAAGAGGGCAAGAGCCGACCTGATGAAATAAAACGACACGGGACCCAATCCATGTCCTCACACAACACCAGACAGGCAGGGAGTACGCACGAAGTAGGCATATGGTAATTGATTACCGAGTACTCATCAATAGCTTACATTCTTAGTATAACGTAGTAAATATAGAGATCAGCAGGCGACAACGAACCGCGTGCCCTTCAATTGACAGCTCCAAAAATAGAACTTACACAACGGCAAGTGAATCGCAAGCCAAAAGGCTCAGCACCAAAGCCACATTGGCTCACCGTTGCGGGCAGGTCCTCTCCTAATAAAGGCTCCCTGCCCTAATATATGCTGTAATTATGTATTAATTATCATTTCCATCCTTCATTCATCTACCCCCGCCAATCAGCACACAATCAATTGTTGGCGTTCTAGATGATTCGCCATGTGGGCTTCCCCTGGCGCCACGAGAAAGGCCTGGAAATTCTAACCACAACTCCAATGGCAGCAGATGTGTAAGACTGCCATTGCCCTATCAGGAGCCATAAAGACAGCGACAGAGCAATTGGCCAAAAGTAATTCTTGTGATTGATGCCGGAGAGTCGCAAGCCAAGTCCGCAGCTACTACAACAAAGCCACGCCAGAGTCCCCCCTCACGTCACACCACAGAGATGCAGCAATAGACATCTCAAAACGGAATGCAAAAACAAAACACACAAATACAAAAATACACAGAAATCAAGGCCGAAAGCACATACTCAATCGTATCTCGCTCTACGAATATCGTATGACCATCTACTATGACGATGACGACATATTACCATGTTTTTGTCCCGTCATTTTCCCCCACCTCCCGCGTCGGAATGAGACTAGATTCTAGTCCATCCCGCGCGTCCCTCCATTGTCCACGTTATTAACCGTCTCAAACTCTCTGCGACAGGGACCACTTCTAATCAGGACAAGTGCCATACGTAGAGCTTCTCCGGTATACATACTCGTACTAGTAAAACGTCTACGAGTGCCGTAACAGTACCCGCGCTATTTATGCACATCATATACGACGTACCACGTACATCCGTAATGCGTCACCAGTCAATATCAGATAAGCAAGTCTTGGTCTTACAAACCCCCTTCTTCTCAGTCCATGCCCTTTTTATTCTTCTGCAAATGTCTTTTTGTCTATGGTATCATTACAGTTCCTGGCGACGACGGGTTCCCGTTCCACTCAGTATATACCAACCTCCTCTCTATTTCTCTCCACCTCACCAACCCTTTCAGTTCCTTCATCTTGTTCCCCCATCTTGTTCTCCCCCCATTTTTTTTTCTTTGTCTATTTCTCAAAGCCTTACTGCTCACGACGGCGGGGAGCAGCCCGGATAATGTCATCTACACGAAGCAGCACCTAGGGTACAAAATATTAGTCAAAGAAAACCCCGATGAGTGCAACAAGGACAGCCTTGCGACGACTTACCTCGGCCGCCTCACTGGCAGACGAAACCACTGCTCTCTTCAGCTTGTAGCTTTCCACAACACCAAGGTCGCGCATGTCAGTCACGTCGCCGCCTGGCGTAGTGAGATCCAGACCGTATGTAGTCAGTCCATTGTAAATGTTTGTGCGCAGGCGCGACACCAAGTCTCCAGAGTCCAAGCCCGCATTGTCCGCCAGGATGGTAGGCAGCTGGCGCAGGGCATTGGCAAAGCTGGAAACGGCCATCTGCCTCTTCCCTTCGATGCGCGTTGCCGCTCCTTCAACAGCCTTGGCCATGACCATTTCAGAGCATCCACCTCCCAGCGTCGTCCTCGGTTCCTTGACAGTCTGCGACAGCACTGCCAGCGCATCGTGCAGGCTTCGCTCGGCCTCGTCCAACAGCTGCTCGGTGGCGCCTCGAAGCACAATCGTGCAGGCTTCACCAGCGGCCACGCCAGAGAACTTGATCAACGTATCCTCGCCAATAATGACCTCCTCAATCGAATCACACTGTCCGAGCTTGACCTGCTCAGGGTGGTCAAACGTCGAGGTAATCTCGCCTCCAGTGACCAGGGCCAGCCGCTCAATGCCGTCAAAGTCAGCGTGCTCAATCGACATGATGCCTGCGTCTGTAAACAGCTGCTCGGGCCAGTTGTAAATCAGCTGCCGGTTGATGAAGCAGTTGATACCATGGGCCTTGATCTTTTCCACCTTTGCCTTCATCTTGTCCTTCTCCGCTTTCTCCAGGTCGGCCAGCTTGCTCGTAGAGCCGACCTTGACGCGAGCGCCAAAAATCTTGACTTTATCCGTGTCCATGGATGTGTTGGCAACCATAATCTTGGCCTTTTCCAAGCGCTTGGGCTGATTGACGCCAATCTTCTTATCCAGGATGAAACCCTCGTCGAGGTACGAGTCGCTCAGCTTGCCACCGGCCTTTTTGATGACTTGAATGTGGCTCAGGTCAGACGACTGCTTCAATCGGAGAACGGCATCACAGGCCAGTTGAGCAAAGTGGTCGCGGTCTTGCGCAAGCACCTTGGAGCTCAGCGTCGTCTTGGCAATCGAAACGAGGTCTTTGCGGAAGGAATCAGGATTCTTGCTGTGGTCGACGGCCGAGGCCTCAAGTGCCTTGAGGGCGGCTTGGCTCGCTATTCTGTAGCCTTCGATGATTGTTTGTGGGTGAATCTTCTTATCAACAAGCTTTTCCGCCTCTCGGAGAAGCTCAGCAGCCAACACGGCAACAGAGGTGGTTCCGTCGCCAACCTCGTCGTCCTGCACCTTGGAAATATTGACCAGGACCTTTGCGGCGGCGTTGTCGAGAGCAATCGACTTGAGAATCGTAGCACCGTCGTTTGTCACCATGATCTCGCCGGTCGAGCTATATCATGTGTGCGTCAGTATTGGTTGGAGCAATAACAGGCAGTTGCTCCGCTTGGGTCTGGTGGTATACGTACGCAGACTGGAGAATCTTGTCCATTCCCTTGGGACCTAGTGTGCTTTTGACCAAGTCGCCCACTGCGATTGCGCCAACAAAGGCGGAGAGACGGGCATTCTCACCCTTCTCCTCGGTGGTGCCCTCCTCGAAAATCTGCGTCGGCTGGAAAGACTACAGGTTTGCCAAACAGGGAGGCAAAAGGTCAGCAAGCATTCAAACAATACTCATACTGGTAGAGAGAGCAAAACCAATAACGTACCATGACAGGCAAATGTGGTCAGTGTAGCAACCTGATGTCCTTTCAAAATGTCGATGCTGATGTGGTTCCTCTAAAGTGGTACAGAGCCCCTCGAAAGCACACTGTAGCTACGAGCCCAAGGCAGCCTTTTTTTCTGGAGCTCAATTATTAGCAACGCGCACCTCCCAGGTCAGACCGCACAGCGCACTGGACCTCCCCACCATGGAGCCAGCTGGAAGCACAGCGACGTCGCGGGTGCGTCTGGTGGCTGCACGTGACTTGCCCCTCGATTGTCGCCGCCCACGGCAAAGGAAGATCGCTTCTCCGCGCACACTTTGTGCAAAGTGCCAGAACCACCAAATTTGGCACGGCCAGGGCATCACACCGGGCCAAAAACGCAAAAAAACTTCCCCACGCCCCGAGGCCACTCTTTGCGCCGCACGCACCCAAGGTAGTTGCTCGGACAAGTCGACAAAACACCACTGCTGCGTGTTTTCTCCCCTCCGCGGCCGCTGTTACCTTTCCTGCCCTTTGCGCATCGCAGCTTTTCCATCGAATTTTGGTTCCTGCGAATTTTCCAAATACATCAAAAGCGGGGCATCTTCCTACGAATCTCGTTTCTCTCAACCCCTCGCCGACAAGGGACGTCGAGACTACGCGCACCTCGACGCCGTTGAATCCCGCAATCATGGCGCCCTCTTTCGATCATTTGCGTGAGGCCGACCTCAATGACGACGAGTTCAATGAAGATGACATTGACTTTTCCGACATCCGCGAGCGCTTCGAAGTCCAGCTCGAAAAGGGCTACGAAACCTTTGTCGTGATCGATGGCCTCCCCGAAGTCACCGAGGACCAGAAGCCCAAGCTGGTCAAGTTCTTGCTGAAGAAGCTGAATTCTGTTGGAAGGACGAAGGAAGACTTGATTCACATGCCCATGGGCGAAGACGGCAAGTCTCTTCGGTTCGTACTATTCCTCTCCCTACATCATATCTGTAATTGCTGACTCTTTTCTTGTTTTAGATTTGCCTTTGTCGAGTACTCTTCGCCCGCCGAGGCCGCTGCTGCCACACGCCAGCTGGACCTTGTTCCCCTCGATAAGAAGCACACTCTCCGCGTCAACAAGATTAGCGACATCGAGCGATATGGCGCCGAGGGACGCATCAGAGAAGAATACACTGCCCCCGAGATTCCTCCATTTGCGAAGCGGGAGCACCTCAAGTGGTGGCTCAAGGACCCCTCCGGTCGTGGTAGAGATCAGTTCGTCATGTACCGTGGTGACAATGTCTGTGTCTTCTGGAACAACGAAAAGGATCAGCCCGAGAACGTTGTTGAGCGCCAACATTGGACCGAGACCTTCCTGCAGTGGTCGCCCAAGGGCTCTTACCTTACCTCGATTCACGCCCGTGGTGTTCAGCTTTGGGGTGGCCCATCTTGGTCCAAAATGGGCCGCTTCCCTCACCCCTTTGTCAATCTAGTAGCCTTCTCCCCCAACGAGAAGTACCTCGTGACTTGGTCTAACCGACCCATCTCGGTGCCTGAGGAGGGCGACGGAACGCTGACTGTCGACGATGAGGGTAAAAATTATGTCATCTGGGACATTGAGTCTGAAACTCCTCTCCGCTCCTTTGCCAACCTGGAGCCTCCCAAGGCCGAGGATGGCAAGCCCCCTCCCAAGCTGCAGTGGCCTGCTTTCAAGTGGTCTCCCGACGACAAGTACGTCGCTCGACTGATCCCTGGCCAGTCCATCTCCGTCTACGAGCTGCCTCGCATGAATCTGCTCGACAAGACCAGCGTCAAGATCGATGGCGTTGTCGACTTTGACTGGGCCCCTGCCACGGTTCAGCGTGAAGGTGTCAAGACTTATGAGCAGCTGTTCTGCTACTGGACCCCCGAAATTGGCAGCAACCCTGCCAAGGTCGGCCTGATGAGCGTCCCTAGCAAGGAGATTGTCCGTACTCTCAACCTCTTCAGTGTCAGCGATGCCAAGCTTCACTGGCAGTCAGAGGGCACATATCTTTGCGTCAAGGTGGACCGTCACTCGAAATCTAAAAAGTCGCAGGCTACAACTCTGGAAATTTTCCGCGTCAAGGAGAAGGGTGTTCCTGTAGAGGTCGTCGATACTATCAAGGATACCGTTATCAACTTTGCCTGGGAGCCCAGAGGCGACCGATTTGCCATCATCACCACAAGCGAGCCGGTCACTACTACAGCGGTTCCCCCCAAGACGTCGGTTGCCTTCTTCTGCCCCGAAAAGTCCAAGGGACCTATAGCGGGCAATTTCAAGCACCTGCGCACGCTCGACAAAAAGAACAGCAATGCCATTTACTGGTCTCCTAGAGGCCGTTTCGTCATGATTGGTGCCATTGGAAACCAGCAGAGCTCGGACCTCGACTTCTTTGACTTGGACTTTGAAGGCGAGAAGCCCGAGTCTGACAAGGACCTGACGGCAAACCTGCAGCTGATGAACACTGCCGACCACTACGGAGTTACCGACGTCGAGTGGGACCCCTCTGGTCGCTTTGTTACTACGTGGGCGTCTGCGTGGAAGCACAAGGTATGTTTTTGATTTGGAGCGGTGGAATCTGGTTGGAGATGCGCTAACATGGCAAAATTACAGATGGAGAACGGCTACCACATCTACGACTTCAAGGGTGAGGCTCTCCGGGAAGAGCCTGTTGATGGATTCAAGCAATTCCAATGGCGACCGCGCCCTGCCACTCTGCTAAGCAAGGACGAGCAGAAGCAAGTACGCAAGAACCTTCGTGAATATAGCCGCGTCTTTGAGCAGGAGGATGCCGACCGTGGCGCTTCGGCCGATTTGGCTGTTGTAGAGGGCCGCCGCCGCATGCTCGAGGAATGGTACATCTGGCGCGAGGATGTTGAGTCGGAGCTGGCGGAGGAGAGGGAGGTTCTGGGACTGCCTGCCGACCCGCACAGCGCTCTGCTGGAGGCGAAGAATAAGACAATGGAGGGGGCACAAGAGGAGCGCGTTATCGAGGAGACTGTGGAGGAGGTTCTGGAGGAGAGCGAGGAGATTGTCGACTAAGGAATTTTTGCGCGACGGGCATGACCATGCATACATACACACAAAGGAGTGACATTTTTTCTGTATGGGTAGAGAAAAAGATATTCGGACTTATGCGAGGGCTCAATAATGACATTTTTGAACAAGAGTTAAAGCGTGTCTCGGCTGCCGAGCGTGTGTGCGCAGTCGCACTGCGTGTCTGTAACCACGGCTGGCTTGTAAGATGTACATGCGATACTGTCTCTCAGCCTCCTGTAGTCGCTGAAACACGGGCTCAAGAAAGAATTACGCAATCCGAGCACATGTGGCTATGGTGCCTTCGGAAAGCGGTAAAGTCTTTTGCAGATTTTCTCATCGGCGATGCCCAAGCATACATTTGCGACCGTAGTTGTAGGTCTGAAACAGATAATGAGCCTGCAGAGAAGATGGAACGTTGACGACGGGGTTGCTTGGAATGCCGCTGGAAACGCGCCGTCTGCCCAGTAGAGATAAGGCGGCGACTTTTTTTTTTTTTTTTTTTTTTTTGTTAATTCTCTATTATTTGTGTGCGGGCATTCGCAACCGTTGCCTTGCTTTTTGCGCCGTCTGAACAACTTGCATCTCACATGTGCGCAGGGGTGTCGGATAGGGGCACTAGCAATTAGTCTGTAGGACTTGAGAACTCATTTTTAGTCGATATTATTAGGTATTCGTACGTTGTACGGAGGTACTCGTACTCCGTAAGAGGGGGTGGCCGGGTAGGCCAGGCTCCCGCGAATACAAGCCACAACGTGAGAGAGCCCACCGAAAATGGCTGGTTTTCGTGGGTACCTTGGTGTGATTTTTGTGGTGCGGCCCGCCTCCGCTCCCTCTCCTCCCCCTGCCATCTTCATCGCACAACTCAACCTACGTATCGTAATACCCTTGAAACGCCGACGTTTTGGCTACGACCAGCCCGTCTCGAGTGCGTCGACCCTTTTGGCTCTATTTTTTATTGTTTCTCTACAGCGGTTGTATCTCTTCAACTCTTTATTTGTACTTGCATATCTCACCTCAGCCGACGACTGTCTCGCAAGGGCACGCACTCGTCACCACAAGAAGGGCTCGTCGACTACTGGGGAATGGCCGTGGCTCCCTGCCAGCAGCCTCCGTTGGCTTCGCATTGCTAATTTTAGCTCGAAAAGGAAAAAGGCGATTGTATGAACTATCGATTCGACAAACTCCTCTCGCTGCCTCGCTACACCGTGCGACATGATGCGGCGCCGTCCCGGGGATGGTCGGCGGCCCGCTCCTCACGGCAGGCTTCTCCTCGCCTTTGCTATCATACTCCTCCCATGGCTTCAACTTGCCGATGCCCAACAGCAGCAGCATCATCAGCAGCAGCAGCAGCGTGATCCACAATCGCAGCTCTCCTTCCAATCCGGCTCGCCGCACGCGAATCAGAATGACCAAAACGACCAAATCTCCGCAGACGCCCCCGTCCGCTGGGCAGCAACGCCCATCGACGCTGTGACGGGACAAGCCCGCGACACAGCCGCTGCGCCTCGCAAACGGTCCCCGAGCCGAAACCATGAAAAACGCCAACTCTGGCACCAACCCGAAAAAAGCAACAACATCCTCAATACCGAAGATGAGAGCGCCATTGCTACTTTGGCTCCGGAAAAGTCCGTGAGAGCACCAGTACCGTCCAGGCCTCTTCGGTCCCGTAGTCTTCCGGCCACGGGGCTGACCTCGCAGCAGATTGCGCGGAGCCTGGAAGATTGGGAGGTAGAAGACTTTGTTCTCCTGGCGACCGTCGATGGACACCTCTATGCGAGCGACCGCAAAACCGGCAAGGAACGCTGGCATCTAGAGGTCGACCAGCCCATGGTTGATACAAAACATTATCCCGTCAACAACTCGGTTCTCGACGACGAGTATAGCCCCATCGATCACTATGTCTGGGCTGTTGAGCCTAATGGCGACGGCGGCCTTTACATCTGGCG
The DNA here is from genome assembly GCA_023628775.1 of Lecanicillium sp. S3808. Taxonomy (NCBI): domain Eukaryota; kingdom Fungi; phylum Ascomycota; class Sordariomycetes; order Hypocreales; family Cordycipitaceae; genus Lecanicillium; species Lecanicillium sp. S3808. The sequence continues at coordinate 56,892 of JAMAJY010000057.1, forward strand.
GCCCGACACTGACTCGGGCCTGCTCAAAACTGGCTTTACAATGAAGCAGCTTGTCGAAGAGCTCTCGCCGCATACTGATCATGAAAACGGTGTCGTCTACACAGGCGACAAGAAGACCACCATGGTCACCCTCGACGCCACAACCGGTCGTGTACTAAAGTGGTTTGGGTCCACAGGATCTCACGTCAATGAAGAAAACAGCTGCTTCCAGCCCAATGCCTTTAGCGATAAGGACGAGGAAGAATGCAGGACAACGGGAACAATCACGCTGGGAAGGACTGAGTATACTGTTACTGTGCACAAAGAAGGCAACGGGCAGCCCATTGCCACGCTGAAATACTCGGAATGGGGTCCAAACACGTTTGACAGCGACCTCTACCACCAATACCACGCTTCCCTCGACAGCCGCTACATTACCAGCCAGCACGACGGAAAGGTGTATGGATTTGACCAGTCTCGAGCCGACGAGCGTGGTCTTCTCTTTTCGCAAAAGTTTACCGCCCCCGTCGCCCGGGTTTTCGACGTTTGTCGCCCCTGGGACGCTGTGACCGAAAGTAATCCGCAGCTCATCGTCCTCCCTCAACCAGCGATGCCTTCACCGGATAAGCAGGCGCGGCAGATGCGAAGCAACAACATCTTTCTCAACCAAACAGAATCGGGCAGTTGGTATGCCATGTCCGGCAATGCCTATCCGCTCATTATAGATGCTCCCGTCGCCCAGGTTGCCAGTTCAGAATGGCTCAACATTGCGCCATTACTAGAGTCTGTAAATCAGGCTCGTATTGACAAGGCTCTAGTCGGCAGGCACTTTCTCGAATCAGCATGGAGTGGCAGCAAACAAATGCCAAGCTTACCCGCAGGGGAAACCCCGGAAGCGATTGATGACCCTGCCGACCACATGGGCCAGCGACGTCTGGATGAACCGCTACCGCAGGAGACTTGTCCGCCAGATATTATTCAAAAAGTAAAGTCCCTGCCTCAGAGCGCTGCAAATAGCGTGGTTGATTTTGTCAGCAATCCGATTCTCATCATTTTATTCTTCACGGCGCTCGTATACAACCAAAAGAAGCTGCGTCGGTCTTATCATAAGCTCAGATCAAGAGGCTTCCAAAAGGGCATTGTGGACGAGGTCTACAACTATATTTATCCCGAACAAGTCGATGAGAAGGACGACAAGGAAGCAGAAGATGATCAAGAGAATAAAGGCCTAGCTCCCCAAACACCTCCTCTTCCTCAAAAACCCAACGAGGACGGAACTTCGGAGCCTGAGCTATCGAGACAAGACAGCCCGGCCGAAGAAACGGTTTTGCAGGAGGGGGAAACCACTCCTACTCTGAAACCAACAGAACAGACCAAAGAGCAGGCTTCCAACTCTGACGACACAAACACCCCGCCACCAGACGCCCCAGACACGCCAGTGCCGGAAAAGAAGAAGAAGAAAGCACACCGTGGGACCCGCGGTGGAAAGAATCGCAAAAAGCAGCCTCGCGACACGTCGCAAACACGTCCCAACGAGCAAGCGACCGATTCAATCGATCAGGTTGTCAAGTCCACAATGGAGCATCCTGGGCCAGAACAAGCGTTACAGCCAAATGTTGTCACTGTGGGTAATGACATGCAGGCTGTTACGGGACCCATCATACGAATGGGTAACATCGAAGTCAATACCGAGATCCAGCTTGGAACCGGTAGCAATGGCACTCTCGTATTTGCGGGATGGTTTGACGGCCGAGAGGTCGCTGTCAAGCGCATGCTAATACAATTTTACGATATTGCATCGCAAGAAACTAGATTGTTGAGAGAAAGCGACGACCACCCGAATGGTGAGTATAATACAGTAGCAGAGGTGCTTCTCTTTATCCGTCTTATACTAATTGGATCTAGTTATCCGATACTACTCCCAGCAAATGCAGGATGGCTTTCTTTACATTGCGCTGGAGAGATGCGCCGCATCTTTGGCTGACGTCGTCGAGAAGCCGCATGTCTACCGAGACCTTGCCAACGCTGGTCGAATGGATCTGCCGAGCGTTTTGTACCAGATTTCGAACGGCATCAGCCATCTTCATAACCTGCGCATCGTCCATCGCGATCTAAAGCCACAAAATATCCTCATCAACATGGACAAGGATGGTCGGCCCAGGCTGCTGGTGTCTGATTTCGGTCTTTGTAAGAAGCTGGAGGGCGGGCAGTCTTCATTCGGAGCAACCACTGGTAGAGCAGCAGGGACCTCTGGATGGCGCGCTCCTGAGCTGCTGCTTGATGACGACGCGCGGGAGATTTCCATGGTCGACGCTAGCACACATAGCGGATCTGGGTCGATCCTTGCGAATGATAGCCTGCTTCCAGGTAGTCGAAGAGCTACGCGAGCCATTGACATCTTTTCTCTCGGCTTGGTGTTCTTTTATGTCCTGACGAATGGATCGCACCCATTTGACTGCGGCGATCGGTACATGAGAGAGGTCAATATTCGCAAAGGCAGCTACAACTTGCGCAACCTCGACTCACTTGGGGATTATGCGTATGAAGCAAAGGATCTGATTGCGTCCATGCTTGATGCGGATCCTAAAAGGCGTCCGCAAGCAAGAGAAGTCATGTCACACCCATTCTTCTGGTCGGCGAAAAAGCGACTGACGTTTTTGTGTGACGTATCGGATCACTTCGAAAAGGAGCCTCGAGACCCTCCATCTCCGGCCTTGCAGGAGCTAGAGCGCCATGCAGCCGAAGTTACAAAGGGTGATTTCCAAAAGATTCTGCCTCGGGAGTTCATTGACTCTCTAGGCAAACAGCGCAAGTATACGGGTTCGCGGCTGTTGGATTTGCTGCGTGCGCTGCGCAACAAGCGAAACCACTACGAGGACATGACGGAGTCTCTGCAAAGAACAGTCGGGCCGCTACCGGAAGGCTACCTCTGCTTCTGGACCACACGGTTCCCGGCTCTGCTTCTCGTGTGCTGGAATGTGGTGTATAATGTTAGGTGGGAGGAAACGGACAGATTCCGGGATTATTATGAACCAGCGGGACTATAGCAAATTGATATTTCAGTACAAATCTGTTGAAAGCGGGTAATTGTTCGGGTTTTTATGTAGTATAGCTTGTTTAGTACAAAAACAAAGTTTGTCTTGCCAGCCATCCGTTAATCTATGTTGCTCCTATTTCAGAGTACGCAGACATCGCTCTACCCTATAGTCTTACGAAGTGAACTTGTCTGCCACATATGAGTATCGTTGTACCTAAACCTCCTTGTATGGGGCTATATAGGGTCCTTTTAATGGTTATAGATTAAGTTTAAAAAATCTTTTTGCACATTTCAAGTCGCTGCGGGATGTGAGGAGCTTGTCAATGTTTCATCTAAACCAACATTGACAGATGGTAATGTCAGCAGCAACTCTTGCTGCAACTATCCAATGTTTTCAAGCAATATCCTTTTAAATGGAGTCTATATATCTGGCATCCATTATAATAATCTAAATACTTTATACCAAAAAAAGCCCCAAATTGCCCGAGTGTCACACACCCGCCTGCCCAATGCCGAGAGCTCTCCGGCCAGCCCGGGACCGGAGGCTAGCCCCACGCCGCCATCGGGACGCGAAGCGGAGAACGAGGCGGCGGCGGCACCCGCACACCACACGGGTATGAATCACGCGGCCCAGAACACTCCACGATGGAGGGCGCAAACCACGTACTGGCTATTTACAATTTTTTCCCTCTTTTTCATCCTTTTTAGATGTGTTCATGTTTATGTTTCTGTTTTATACAACTCCCCGCGTATAGCGAAAGGGCTTTCAGAGGTCGGCAACTTTGAACAGTGTGCTTACAACGTTTACATCAACCATGGCGCCAGTTATATACGCTATTGTAGCTTTGCTGCTCCTGGCCATCTACAAGCTGGCAAGTCTCCTTGCCCGTCTTAAACCATGTTTAAAAACATACCAGCTAACCAAGACCTGTTCAGTTTCTCCAACCAAAAAACACCGTCAGAAGCAGAGCCAAGCCCTCAGATACCAAGGAGAAGCCATCCACGCCAGTATCTCTCGCCATCGAGCCACATGAAGACTTTGTCGTAGAAAACCAAGAGCCTCGACAGCTACGACCAGTGAAGCCGATATACCATATAACAATGGGTAACCGCTAATCCCCCTCCCGTAAACGCCCCAGCTAACACCCCTTCAGGCGTCCAAGCCGATGCCCCTTCCAACCTCATCACCATCGACAAAGACTACCCAGCGCGCATCGAGCGACGCCGCGAACTCATTGAAACCCACGGCGCAACAGTGCACGGATGTACACCACACGGCACAGAAGCCGTGCACGAGCTCTACACCTATCTCATAACAAGCTACCTGCCGCAGAGATTCCCAACTGCATTCCAACTCTCCCAAGACAAAAGCAGTCTTAAAAACAACATCAAAGACGTATCCGTCCCAACAACACCCCCAGCCGACGGCGCAGAAGCCCTCCGCATCCTCGGCACAACCGTCGAGGAGGAACTCTTCCTCCTACGCGAGACTCCGCAGGGGCACGAATCCACTGCCTTTATGTGCTGCTTCCCTTCCGGCTTTGACCCATCCGAGAAACTGGGTAAGCTCCTCAAGGACATCCACGGCCCGGTGCCATCTTATGAAAAGATTGGTCCAAGCATGGAACGCTTCTTTGCCAAGCTAGAAGTAGGCAAAGCCGTAAAGCGAACAAACGTAAGTCCTCCAACTACAAACAGGAAATCAGAAGCTAGTCAACTGACGTATCTTCTCGGAACCAGTGGTCTTTCCAAACCGACGCGGACCTATTCAACTGCGCAAGCAACCACATCCACTCGACAGACGACTTCACCCCCGACGATAGCACCATCGACATGTCGACGACCTTTATGCGCGTGGAGCTCCAAACCCTCACCCGGCTGCCGCAGACGCGCGCGATTCTCTTCTCCTTCAAGACGTACATGTACCCCGTAAAGCAGCTCAAAGAAGAAGGCAGCGGCCCAGAAGTGGCAGATGCGATAGAAGGTCTTGGGAAGGGTAATGCTCCGGGAATGTGCATGTACAAGGGAACAGTTAGGTGGGGGAAGGCAGTTGTTGAGTATTTGCGGTCTTGATCTTGACCCATCAGGGTTACGATACGCGGATACAAGTCCATATATAGACTCCAAAAGTTTTTGTGCATTTACAGTTGCTATATTTACTGTTTTGTAAAGACAAAAAGCCATCTAAACTCATGTTCGAGCAATATATGCCACATGATTCAAAACGTTTTTTTCCAACAGATGCATCAGACCTGCCTCGACAGTTGTTAACATCGCTTAGCCCCACTGCACAAGCACCTTTTTACCCTTCTTGCCCTTTTTACCTTTACCTCCCTCGTCTTGATCCTCCGCTTCCGCGGCCGAAGGGGTACTTGGACCAGAGCCCCATTGGAAGTTTGACTCTGCTTGACCATAGTCTCTTCGTACGCCACGACTGGATCCATAACCAGAGGATCCATAGCCAAAGATTGTCGTTGTAGGCTTGGGAGCAGAAGGCAGCGCAGGGAACGAGTCCTGCCCGCTTCGGGTGTTTGCTCGCGCCGCTGCAGCTTGCGAGGACGCCGCGACCCAAGATGGACGAGACGAGGAGCCGCCCGAGCCAGAGGAAGAGGAAGCAGCAGGAAGCGTTGGGAATGAAGAAGCAGCAGGTGGTCGACTAGAAGCGGGGGCAGCAGCCCATCCTGGCGGAGCGGTCTTTGTCATTGGCGCCGGACCGCCCAAACGGGTGCTATTCTTGAGTTTGAGGACGCGGTTAGAATGCTTTTGCGACGGAGCGCCATGTGGAAGCCCTGGGTTTGCGGCTGCTGCAGTCGCCCAACCGCTCGAGCTTGAAGTCTCTCCATGCATACCGGACAAGCCCGGCAGACTCGGGTAGTCCTCATTGATAGCACGCCAGTCCTGCCACGCCTTGCGCAGATTGTCAGCCTTTGTCTTGTCCTCGAACAAGTCGGCCACTTCTCGAGTCAGCGTGCCAAGTGCGTTAGACGAGACGTCCGCAAACAGTGTGAAGAGGGCATCAATCAGCTGCGGCGCATTGAAAGAGCCTTGACGGTATGAAGAGATGTGTTGTCTGAAGAGGCCGAGTTTGGTAGAGTCGTTTCCAAGCAGGTTGGAGGCGCGTTCAATGACCGAGTTGTGTCTAACAAGTCGCGCACGTTCTTCGGGTGACATATTGGAAGGGTCGTTGAGTGACAACGAGTCCATTGAGCTGTTTATGTTGGTTGGCGCCACAGTCGGCGTGTTTGATGAGCTGGCATTGCGAGGCGTGTTGTTGCCTCTTGATCCGGCACCAGATGACAGCGCAGGAGGCGCAGATAACTGGCCGCCAAAGGTTCTTTGCGATACTGACTGCGCCGAGTGGATAGCCATTTGTCGCTGGAAAGCAATCTCGTCTCGTCGTAGCGGCTGTGCATATGCTGGGGGAACCGAGTCCTCGTTTGGGTCTCTACCCCTTCCTCGTCCACGTCCCCTAGCACGGCCATCGCGTTCTCTGCCACCACCACCACCACCACCACCACCACCTCCTCCTCCTCCACGACGCTCCTGTTGGTAGGATTCCCGAATATCAAATCCAGCCATGTCCACTACTCTGGCATCTCGTGCCACTGTTTTGCCATTAGCGTGCTCACTCAAATTGTGCGCCTGCAGGTCCATGTCCGACTCAAACACGACAAACTTCTTCTCTAGACACTCGCGGTCGTTGCAGAGAAAGTGGTCCTTTTTAAAGTGCTGCTCGAGCGCATTGTAGTCGAGGTAGTAATGTGGGTGCCGCGACTCGCGACGATCACAGATGAAGCAGCGCTCATGCTTCATGCGACAGTGCTCGTACAGACGGTCATCGTCATAGAAGCGCTCGCCGCAGAATCCGCAGAGAGGGTGTCCCTTGAATCCCGTTTGGTCCGCCGCGCCGGGCTTGTCGTCACCACGTCGCATGTGCTTCTCCAGTTCCTTATCCGCGAAAAGCTCATGCTCATGGGTAAAGACCTTTTTATTGCGCGTACAGAGGTCGCACATGCGTTTTCTGTGGATGCTCTTGACATGACGGTGCAAGTCCGGCCAGCCGAGCCCGGCAAAGTCGCAGGATGCATCGGGGCAGTTGTATCGAAGCAGTAGCACAGTGTCGCCGACAATGTCCTCGTTTGTATATTTGATGCCAATGTTGCTGTCGGTGGTGGTGATTTCTTTCTCAGTGTATTCTTCGAATCGCTTGTCGGCGTTGTCGGTAAAGACGACAAACGGCGCCGCGGTCTTGAAACAACAGTTAGCTGAATAGGGTCTCCTTGAAAAGGGCTCCAATTGCAAAAAGCACTTACTCTGCAATGTGCGCAATCCTTTGTCTTATAAAGGGCTCGCATCCGCAGACCGCAGATATGGCAAGTTTTGTGGTTGCAGGGCGCAATGGAGTGATGAGCCACCGGATTCGCACAAATAAAGCACACTTCTTCCGCCTCTGAGCCGTCTCCATCGGCCTGTTGCGTAGCCTTATGAGCAGGCGGGACGACACCATTGGCATCTGCGTCTCCAGTCATGGCTGCACGAGCAGCAGCAGCCAAATCTTGAGCAGCCGGGTTGGCCGGCACGTCAGTAGAAGCATTACCAGCGCGCCCGCCTCTGTTGCCGCCTTTTCCTCCCCTTGAGCTTTTCTGGCCGCCGCCGCCGCCGCCGCCGCGACCACCTCTTCCCTTTCCGCGATTGCCACGTCCGCGGGAGCTCTGGCCACCGCCGCCGCCGCCTCCAGCAGCGGAGTTGCCGTTTTCTGGAGGCATTGTTGTGGTGGTGGTCGACTGTCGGGGTTGTGCTCTCTGATGTCGAATACGTATGTGTTGCGTTTGCACTTGGTGTGTCGTCTCTAGTGCTTATGGCCCTTTCCGGCTCGTAGTTCAGACGGTCAAAAAAAAATCTCGCGAAACCCAAGATGCTGGTCCCTTTGTACAAACTCGACCAAAAATTGCAGGGAAACTCGCTCTCGTTATGTCGTTTGCAGGGCAGAGGCTCAAACTAGTCGTTGGCAGTTTCGTAGCGCGAAAATCCAAAAAGAAGCTCCAGCAGCCCTCTCTTGGCGGCTCCGGCGTATTTTTAGAGGGGCACAGCTCACAAGTTTGGGGCCCCGAACGCCTTGGAAGTGCAAAACGAGGGGCAAATCCGCCCCATTTCGTAGGATGACTCAGCCGTTTTGCTGCGCATTTTCCAGGCTCTGTTTTCCCTCTCAGACGCAGCGACCTAATTAGGTGGCCACCTATAATTACTTGGTCCAGTGCTCCCTTGTATTATTAAAGTGGAAAGAATGCCTCGTAAGAGTCATCCGGGCAATGGTGTGTCAGTAGCAAATTAATGTCCACCTCAAGTACAGGTACTAAGTAATAGCAATAACATGTGCCTGTTCTGCAGGATAGACGGAGTACCTTTTGCGCACCAGTGCCAAAAAGTGCATTTCCACCACACCCCAAAGCTCTCAAAATACATCTTGAACCACGCTGGGCCGTACGCAACTGATGCAATTTTTCTCTTCTGTTATTGATTTACCAAATAATCCTTTGGCTTCTGCTTCTGCTTTTGCTGCTGCAATTATGCCCACCTCGGCACAATACATATACCGAGTAAGCCCATACTTTCCGCTGCCGAGAGCGTCTCTCTGTAATTGTTATTCCGCATCGTGAGGGATTCTGATATAATAAGTAATAGAAAAAAAAAAAGAAAAAAAAAAGAGGAACAATACAAAAGCGATAATATGACTTGATCCGTAATCCCAACTACGCCGCCCCTTGCACGGGGTATAAATAGAAATACCAGAGCATCAAAGCAGTCACCATGTGCCCAACGCCCAGAATAAGCTTCTCATCCGCGCATATATGCAGCTGCATCTCATCCTTTGCCCCGTGAACAAAACGGCTCAGTGTTGTGCTCCATGTAACCACTACTGCTCTTCTCCAACGGGGTATAGATGATGGCCGATTTCCTTGTTCATCTTAAACATATCAACTCTGGCCTGCTTGAACACTGCATGCATCTTTTCGTCGCATCGAATCTGGCGCTTGTCGTTGGGGTCTTGCAAGTCATTGGCCTTGATGTGCTCCCAGAGCTTCTTGACGACTTGTGGGCGAGACAGCTGTTTGACAAGACTTGTTAGCATACCTTGTGCATTTTTTGAACAAGAAACAGGTCCCGGCGTACCTGAGTTTCTCCGACCAGCTCCGACAGCGGTGAGCTGAGGTTGAATGGCTTCTGGAAACCACCCCCAGCTTTTCTCTTTGGCGGAGCCGAGTCGCCGCTGCCGTCCAGGTCGCTGTCATCAGCCTCGGCGATCCGCGTAGCACTCTTCTTCTTGGGCGCGCGCTTCTTCTTGATGCCCCTCGGCTTATCGCCGCCTCGGGTAGAGCGAGCACGGGCTAAGCTATTCTCCTGGGCCTGTAATTGCGCGGCAAGGCGGGCGTCGGCATCTTCGACCGACGAGGAGCGCTTGGCCTTCTTCTTGACAGGCTCGGGAGTTACTGAGCCCTCCGAGTCGTCGTGGTCGTACGAGCCATTGGTTGCCGATCGCTTATGGGGCGAGGGTTCGGGGACGGATGACGGCGGAACGGGACCAGCATCAGCGCCAGAGACTGCGTCAAAGCGTTCTTCTATCAGCTTCTTGATCGCATCCTATTTGCAGTTCAAGTTAGTGTAACCGCAATGACAACAATCCCAGCATTACATTGCAAGTTTCCAGAAAAAGGAGGAAGAAAAAAAAAAAAAAAGACTACCTTTTGCTCGCTTAGGTCCTTACCACCCAGCGACGTCTCGAGACCTTGTCGAATCTTCTTGCGCGAAATGGTCTCAAGATCGGCCGTGGCGAGGATGGCATCGATGATGGCCGTATACTGCAACTTTTCTTCGGTGGTCACTAGAGTAGCTGTCAGTCATCCCATAGTCGCAGTCTAGCAACGTCGTCCAATGTCGTACAAGGAGCACTCATGATGTCCGCGTGTGTGTCGGGGTCCCCGCGTATGTAGGCAGGCACGCGCACACTTTGATCCAAATCCGTCGTGGTCACACCGACCGTGAAAAATATCGCAAGGTCCTCTGCAAAACTAAGCGCAGCATAAATGCGCTATGCTAGTATCGTCGGAACGGGCGCTGCAAAACGCGGAGCCAAAGCGAGCGTACTGAAAGGGGGAAGAAGGAAAACGGCCGCTGGCAGAACGGGCGAGTCAGTGCATGCCCTAGAAAGCAACGCAACGCAACCGCAAGACAGCGGGAAGACCGAGGCGCGGGGATTGGCGTCGTCAGTGACGGGCAAACTCGAAATAAACTCGTCGAATGAATTCGAATGCAGCCAGCGACAGGGTTGCAGCGGCCGAGATGAAATAGCGACGGGCGGTGATGTGGCCGCGATTCAGGCCCAACTTGGCGGTTATCGGGCAAAACAACGTCACAGCAACGGGTATAACAGCCGCGGAAAACCACACACCCGAGTATCTGACCGCAGCAGAGAAGCCACCGAGACTTGGAAAAACGAACACAGCAAGCCAAAATCGAACAACAATGGCAACTAGAAGCTCGGGCAAGTCGAGGGCCGAAAAGGGATGTCGCGGTGCGCCGTTGCTGGGATGCGGTGTTGCAGAAGTGTTGGAGGGATGAGGTTCACGAACAGGGCGGAAAGCTGGGATTGCCGACCGACGGCCTGACGTGTGGCTGGAGTGGTCTGTGTGGAGGATGCGGAGCAGTTGCGCGCGCAGCCCCCGGTGGTGCAAGCGGTGCAAGCGCCGTGAGCGGTGGACCCCCGCGCCACACCATCCCACACCAAGCGCAGACCCTAGCCAATCCAGATGCCGAGTTTGGAAAGTATCACTTGTGGCTAGTGAAGTCTAACCCTGCTTGTGGTCCAACGTCTGATCAGTGTGCTGGCCAAGACGGTCGATTCTGTATTTACTAGGCGGAATCTGCTTGCACAATTGTACTCAAACGTTTTCTTTCTTTTCTGAGATGCCGCGAAATGTTTAGATGTACATAGGTGCGAGCAAGTACAATACCGGGTTCAAGTCCAAGGGCCCTGCAGCTCACGGAAACGGCCTCAGCTCAAATCGCAGAAAAGGCACCAAAACTCAAACGGCGCACCCGAATCCTCTACCGGTCCTCGCCTTCCAGCAAAGCCCCAGAAACATCTCTGAGCGTAGCCATAGCCCTAAAAAGCTCTCGGAATGTCCCCAGCGTCTTCTCATTCGCATCATACAAAAACACGCCAATAGACCTAGCCCAATCCGACTCCTGCGTAAGACGCTTCTCCAGACTGGCCAGCTTGTCTTCCAGTTCGCCAATACGCGATTCATACTCTGCCTTGTTCCAATTCTCACACTCGTTTTCCGGGACGCGTCGGCTGGGAGCGGGCTGTGAGGCCGTTGGGACATAGCCGGTGGTCTCGTGCTCAAATCGTGCCTCTACCTCCCGTTCTTGATTTCTGAGACTGAGCGAAATAAGTCCAAGCTGACTTTTTAAGCTCTCTTGAGACGAATTTAAAGACACGCCCTGGCTTTGTCTACGCGAATCGGTACTTTGCGGCCGTGGTGGAAGCGCCCTTTGCGGTGATTCGAATGTGTGACTCGGAGCCAGGCTCATACCTTCGCCGGGCGGTCGCTGCTCTTTTCTTTTTCTGGAAGACTGGCTCTTCTCTGGAGAGTCACCCATAGTTCTTCTGCGCTTGGCAGTCTGTTTTTTTCCGTCTTCCAGCGCTCGCTTGCTTGAATGCGGCGTTCCTTTGCTGGTCGACGTCGGGTTTGGTTCGATGTCGGAAACAACGCGTCCGGTGTCAGGTAGTTTGTGTGGCGATGTCATCAACTCCCTAACTAGATGTGAGATAAACAACACGAGAAAATTACAGAAAAACAAGTGAGAATACTTACGCGAGCACCGGATCCTGCTTTACCTCCCACAGAGACGTGACGGTTCGCTCCGGAAGCAACACGCCAAGCAGGCAAGCAGGCTGCCTCGAGTCCATGAGCACGTCAACATGGTTATCCCTCAACCTTTGCCAATTCGCTCTCCTGGTATTAGTGTCCAGACCCATAGTGTCAACACCATTGCTGCAGACCCGTGCAATCTGGCCACACTCTTGCCTCCACGCGTCAACAAGCCTTGCCAGGAGCGATTTCCGCTCTTCACCGGCACAGCAGCCACGAATTCGCGCCTGCACGTAAAACTCGACAATGCCTCTTGTCTCTACCGGTGGATTGTCGTCGCCTTGCAAGAGTCCCCAGTCAGAGCGAATCCAAAACCAAAAGAGAGCGTGGTCCCTGAAATCTGCGTAGTAGAGCAGCATCCGGAACAGCACAATCAGGTTTGCATAGACCTTGGCAAGCAACTTTCCACGTTGAAAGCGCATGCTGCTGAGGAATACAGCCATGGCGTCTTCAGAGTCAGCAGTGATGCGAAGGGGGCCTAATACTCCATCGCCGCGCCGTGAAAAGCCCTGTATCTCGGGGAGTTGCTTCAGTTTAGCCATGCCGCCCTGCAGGAAGGTTGACGAGAGCAGCAGAGAGTAAAGGGTCAGCTCGCTTGCATCTGTAAAGAAGTGAGAATGAAAATCACGATGAAAGACTACCGCGCAGTAAAAAGTGCTCAGCTCTTGCCTTTCAACTCCGTTTGCCGTGAAATAGCCCGAGCTGCCGGCTGCCAACTGTTCACGACAAACGAACCCGACTCTAGGTTTTCTCGAGCCTTTAGATTGCATAGATTAGTTAAGTAGGCTGAGCAAAACCACGACTGGCAAGTAGGCATTCACTACTAAGCAACGTTTCCCAAGCCTACCTAGTTCCTACTCTATTTTATGCCATGCAGTGATATTCTTCCGCCAGCTTCCGACGAGTCGAAACACGGTATCATCCGTTACAATACTGCGCAAAGTTTTCCCCAACTCATCTCCAAACACCAATTTCTTCACATCTCTTTCTATAATTCCACCAGAAGCCACATCTTGCTTCATTCTCGTAATCCACTCCCTGCGACCTTTCAAGATGGCAGCCGCCGCCGCATCCAAATTCTTCAACTGCGCAATGGTATCTTTCGGTATGTTGCTCTGGCCTGAGCGATCACGTTCCTTTTCGCGGTCATTAAACTTGAAAATCCACTGGCAAGCTTGCTGCACCGCGGTGGCTGTCTCACGCAGCATCGTCAGCTTATGTAGAGATCTCAGCAGACCGAGACTGCTAGTGACCTCAGCGTCAGCAGCCAGAGCCGCAATGGCATCTCGTTGACTCTCCATCGCTGCTGTCACGGCGCCAGTGATTTGTTCCAACACATCTACGAGCCCATTGGCCCGGCTGGCGCAGGCAGGAACAAGCGTGCACAAAAGTCCAAGAACATGGAAGTACTGGTGTTCAGACGCCGTCAATTCTGTTTGTGGCCCTGGTAAAAACTTGGCAAACGAGTTGCCCAGTTGTGCAATGGTCTCAAGCACATATGTCTGATCAGCAGCAAGGCTAGCGATCTGCACCTTGTAAAACGACGGCGGCTTATACGACAGAATTTCGTGAAAGGATTCCGAAAGTAGCGACATGTGAAGGCGACGGTTCTAAATGCGTGTCAGGTCTTGCCACAGTAGGTAAAGACTAGGAGGACTCACTGTTGGTGTCGGCCCAATGCGAAGACGTTTGCAAATTGGCAGCGACGAGGTGCTGCTCCAAGACGGGAATGACCCATAATCCACAGCCTCATTCAGGTTAACATCGTCGTCAACCTCGGCTACGCTCTGTCAGCACATAGTAGCAAACCATTGGGTACTTTGGACTTACTGAATCTTGGATCACTGCGCAAGTCCGTCTCGGGATCCTGCAACAGCCTCTCTGACCGCGCACTCTCCACAAGACTCATGGCTCTAGTGCCGCTGGCGCGAAGGTTCTCTATATAACGAGGGATATCTAAAACAGCGGAATAGCTGCCAGCTTCGAAAGCGTCAATAAGCCGTCTCGGCATGCGCATTTTTAGCGATGTCTGATAATGAGTCTTGATAGACTGCATCAACTGCCAGCCCGCGCTGTCATCTGGTGACATGAGGCCGGGTGCAAGGGTTGATAGCCTGTCGTAAAAGATGGGTGCCAGTGAGTCCATGATGGTGTTCTTAACGGCGAGTGTCTCCCACATCTCGCGAGCCTCCTGACCAGATCCAAGGAGTAGGTGCAGCTGGACAAGTAGCAGCGTGATTTGGCTGTGTTTGGGACACTTGACAAGTTGCTGATCCAGGAGCAATAGCGCCTGGACAAGATATTTCGTAGACTGCGGGCTTGGCAGGCTGGTCGGTGAGCTCTGTAAGGTAGCCAGGTCGACAAGGCAAGCTGCTAACAGCATTGCTACCTCTGACTGTACTTCAGTTGCAGCAGGGGGTGTGCTTGAGCCGCCATCTCCAAAAGACTTGTACATGTCGATACCAGCGGCGACGACTCGTTGGAGATTCTCCAGCCTTGCAGAGTATTGCAATTCATTGTAGACTTGGGGACAAGTCGTTTCAAAGTACTGCAACTTTAGAGCAAAGAGTTGTTTCCGCATAGAAGCGACATCATCCACACTTGCTTTCGCCGTGTAATGCTCGTGTGCAAGGTGTTGGATTCCATCGGAATCGAGGCTCTCAACAAAGCTCTTTACATCATCGAAACAAGCTGGGTTGTGCGCCTGATCATCAATGTATTGAATAAGTTCACGCATCCTAAACGATGCGGGTTTACCATCCTTGATGTCTGGCTCATCAGATGGCAAGAGCGTGAATGCGGCGGATATACGCGCGAGCATGACGTTGCGTCGGTAAATGGGTTTCGAGTTTTCACTCTTTACCACTTGCAAAAGCAAATCCTGCACGGTTTTGTGAACCCTGCGATGTGTCAGTAAACATCAGAGCCCTGCTTCTTTTTCCGGTCACTTACTCTGGATTGGTATCGCTCAAGTGAGAAGCTGCATCTATAAACTTGCGCCAAACGGTCCAGTCCGACGCCAGCATGGTAGCTTGGCCCTTGTCATCTGTTGTAGACAGACAGGCTCTACAAAGATTGAATAGAGATTCCCAACTTTGCTCAGTTTGTAATTTCTTCGTAACGCGGACAAAGGGTTCCTTGCGGCCCTTTGTAAACTGCACAGATGGGCAGAAGACGGGATTGGAGAGCAGTTTTTGGTAGTCTTCTGGGGTACCATGCTTTTCAAAAACATCATACAGCAGCAGAATTTCCTCTTCTGTCTGGATGCTGCGGGCTGGCAAAGACTCTTCGTTTTCAGCCTACCAATAACGTCAATCAGCATGAGCTCAGTGTGTATGTACTCGTTGTGCCGTACCTGCTCCGTGGCCTGTGCAGCGCGCTCTATTTGCCTAAAAGCCAGCATACCGTAAAGCTTCTTCTTTTCAGACGGACATTGAGGGCTTATCTGAAGAACGGTTAGACTATTTAGAGGTTTCATGTTTCTTAGGACCTGGTCACATACAGAAAGTAAATGCGTAACGACAATATTCCAAAACAAGAAAGATCGTTCCTGTGGAAAAGAGCGATCGAGAAGTGCAGCAATCTGGAAACGTTAGCTATCCCTATACATCTTTTATCTACAAGTCTACACCGCAAGCCATCTCACCTGTTGCGCACTGACGAGGTCCCAATGTAAGAGACAAGACTCTAGGCACCTCGTGGCGTTGTCCTTGTTCTTTGGTGCAGCCTTTGCGGCGCGCACACGCAGTGGACCCAGGGTCGAGGGAAAGTCATCTTCGTCATTGAGATCCCTAGTAGCCCATTCCAAGAGGTCGATGGCATCGGCATCTTTGATGACAGTGTCGTCATTGGCATATTGCGTTAGTGCCGATTGTGCTGCAAACTTGGCCGCAGGGTCATCCAAGCGGCTTTCAGCGCAGACCTTGACGACCTATCTCCAAAGAGTGGTTAATATGTTGCGTAAATATTCTTACACCGTACATGGCAGATAATGAAGGACGCAGTGCGCCTGCATAAGCAATAGTGTCGGCGCGCAGGAAAGACAGGAAACACACCTCGTAGTACTGGTCCTTGAGAGCCTTGAGCCTCTTGTCGGCAAGCTGCACTACCAGCGGCCAGTTTTGGTCGTGAAAGGCCGACTGGAGCTGGAGATCGACCCCATTTTTGAGACGAGGGCCCTGGCTATACATGAGGCGGCAATTGCGGGCGTCGAATGTCGTTTCATGTCCGTGTTTGAAGGTGAAAGGGAAGCTAGCCGTCGAAGAGCCTTGGGGTTGTGTGGATTTCCATGTGGAGATGATGCGCCGTGCTGGGCGTGGTACTGGCTGGTGCCGATTTGCGGATGCAGTAGGCGTAACGCCGGGCAGCCTATCGACACGGGCAGACGATTCGAGCTTGAAAGATGATGTTGACCAATTAATCTTGTTGTAGATAGTTTACGGTTCAGAAGTATATTGCTACTATGGTACACTATAAAACATATGCTGGCTCAACACCTCAGTATTCCAGACTTTCGCAAGCACCAGCCCGGATGCCCTTCCAGCGGCCTGGATGAAAAAAAACACTATACACGCTGCAGCCTACGGCCAACAGCTTCCTTGAAACTCAGTGCATTTCTCAATCTTGCTTCTCTTCTCTAATATCGTACATTTCTCGGGTATATGCTATCGCTCGCAGCCGCCGTTCGCAACAGTCCGCACCATCACCAGAATCGCCCACCCTCTTTCTTGCGCTTCTCCGTCTAGGAACCAGTCAGTCAGCAAACCGAGACGTATTCCCGGAAAGCAAAAGATACTCACCCAAGCTTGTTTACAGTCACGATATGCTCTATTAACCCAGGTCAGCATCATCAACGTCCTCCGCCCAAACGAACAATGTCGGCAAAACCCAAAACGTACTGAAAGTATTCGCCGCACATCGACTTGTCGCCGTTATTCCGAAACAGACACTTGTAGCTTCGCTGCGCAGCCTCTTGGCAAGGATCGTAGAATTCGCTTTTCGATTTCCTGCTCTCGTGAAAAAAAGGCTTGGTTAGCATCCGTTTCTGCGGCTGCGCGCACCATGTTTCGGCGGCGGACGAGCCCATCTTACGTCGCGAATTTCGTCTTGTTATCGTCGCTCCAGGGCTCTGCGGCGGCGTCGGAGCCTTGTGACGTCTCTTTCTTGGGGTTTGACATGGTTCTGGTTGCTCGGGCTGCTTAACAGCTTGTGAGGCTCGGGCTTGAAGCT
Source organism: Lecanicillium sp. S3808 (assembly GCA_023628775.1). Classification (NCBI taxonomy): domain Eukaryota; kingdom Fungi; phylum Ascomycota; class Sordariomycetes; order Hypocreales; family Cordycipitaceae; genus Lecanicillium; species Lecanicillium sp. S3808. The sequence continues at coordinate 74,070 of JAMAJY010000057.1, forward strand.
GGGAAGAACGAGGACGCTGGCTTGAATTTGCTGGTCACCACCACAGGTGCGTCATAGCCGTGGCCCCACCAACGGAGCCGTCTTTTCACATGGTCATCTGTGAAAAGAAGCGATAGACGGACCACGAACCTTGAACAGTGTGTGCCCTATTTATTTATTTGCAAATTACCTTATGTAGCATGTTATATCCTAAGTCGACTACTATAAAGCCTGCCAAAATCCGTCATTCTCCCATGTTGACAACGACGCCGCCCTGTCAGCTTGCAGCAAGCCTTCTCTAGCTTTCACAATCTTGCTGGTCGCATCCACGCTACAGCAAAGCTCTGCATCCAATTGTTTAAGCTTTTGTTCTCCCATGGCCGCCAAAGCAGTGAGCCCAAGGTATGAGTGGTAAATGTCAGGTGGTCCACCGACTCCCTTGGAGAAGCCGCCAATGGCGTGTTGCGTGACGCTGAGGAGGTATCTGCGGGCTGGCTCTACGCAGACAATAGACGACTTGTCAAGTAACTAAAGGTAGAAACAAGTTAGAAACAAAATCTAAACGCATCCCCGAGGCAAACAATAGCGAATACCTACCGATAATGCACCAGCTGCCCACCAGTAGTAGCACGTATCAGCTTTCTTGTTCCACCTGCCATTCATTCCAACATATTGCGGTGACTGATCCAGGTTGAGTGCACCAAGCTGTCTTTGAATAAAATTATCCTCGTCGTCGTCTTCATCCTCGTCTTGCGCAAGATAGATAAATTGCCGATGAGAGAGAAATTGAATCAAGTCCGCGCGACGAGGAATCCCTTCTGACAAGCTCGTCTCATCGCGTGAAAGCGACGGGTCTGCCGGGCGGCCCAGCAAGCTGAGAGCCGCAATGGCACAGTATGTGTATCCGCCTATATATTGCAAAACATTAGAAGCCAGCTGGCCATTCTCATTCGCCCGGACTTACCATGAGATTCATGAACAGGTACCGACTCACCCATGCCCCCGTCAAAAGTCTGCGTCCGACGTATCGCTGCCACCAAGCTCGCAACATCAATGTCCTCTACCCACGCAGCATCATCCTGTGCCACATCACCTCGCATCATCCATCTAATCCCGGCAGCCATGTAGCTATGTCGCACATCGTTGCCACCTACCGGCTTTCCTTCCCAGAGCAGCTGGCCAAACCCTCCGTCAGCACGCTGGAGATTTCGCAACCACAACAGCAGTTTCTTCCTACGCACGCCTGCAAAGGCCCGCCGTTGCTCATCTTCTGAGTCAGCCGCGAAAGCCAAAAGAATAAGGGCGAAGAATGTGGAAGCGAGGTTTGCCGTGCCCCTGTCGCGCGGTACGGGACCATGCGTTGCAGCACCGCAGAAGCCTCCGTCTGGATGCTGGAGGCTAAGAACCCATTGGCGACAGGCAGCCCGCTCTTGAGCAGACAGTGGCGAGTTGAGGAGGTCAAGAGAAGAAATGATGAAGCATGCTAGCGTCATGCGAGTAGAGTCATTGGACGTGTATGGCGCGGGGAGGAATGCGCCGTGGCATCGCTTCCAGTACTTGATATGCCGTTCTGTCTCAAGAAGTGGTCCGTCAGCAGCAGCCGTGGCCGCGGAATTGGCCATGACAGATGGCGAACAGAGAGAATTATCTATGACGCTTATTTTTAACGTAATAAATATACAAAGGTCTGCGATCGTACGGCAGTTTATGCCGGCAGTGACACGGTGATGTTGTTTGATGGCGCTGGCGACTTCGAGCTGGCCTTGGTGTTTGAAACGACTGACTAAGCGAGATAAGGTGGCTTTCACTTACACAGCAGTCCCGAAACGAATAATCATAGCACCAGAGACCAATAAATACTGCTGATAAAATATGTGAATAGAAAATACTGCTATTTATGTTTTATTTGAGGAGACATAATTTGCGACTCGACAGAGAGGCTATGTGTACAGCGCAACGCTGGCTCATGCCTGTCGTTTTCTTATCTCGGGTTGCTTCGAGGTAATAGAAAGAAAAAGGGTAAAGAACGCTGCTTATTTATTTTTCTTTGATAGCCTCAGCCTTCTTCTGTAATGATTGTGCTCTACATTTCTCATATCACATGTATACATCAATTCTTAAGGTATGCGCTTGTACGACGATTAAACTGTCCAGACCCAACAATACCCGAATACGAAAATGTCAAGGACAGCACCGACATAGTTTTCGAGCGGTTGAGTCCGTCAATTCTTACTTTGAGTTTGTAAAACTAAAGTTGCGCTTTGCTTAGTTTGCAAACTTTGGTTTCCTTGTTTGTACGAGTACGAGTTGTTATCGCTGGACAAGCAGAGCCATGACTCTCGGGGAAACCCCATTATGCTTAGACGGTCCGCGAAAGTATACGAATGGGGCTGTGCGCTCGTTTGCAAACTTGGCCGGCTTTCTAATAGCACCGACCAAGGTCCGACGGAAAGATTCAAGACATTTTCTATGACGCCGTGGTCTCGGAGGCGGACCAAATTACAAAACATGCCTCTTTCACTGCCTAAAGATTCGGATATGAAGGTGGCGATGCATCGTCTTACAGCCAGTTTAGATGTTGTCCTGTCGTGTATAAAAGGACCAATTTAGAAACATATTAGAAATATTCATCTTTCAACATTCTTCATCTTGAATATCTTGTACAATATCAAAATTATTACAATCACAAGCCCAAAAAAAATATGTATCGACTACTCCAAACTCCTCTCCTTGCAGTCGTGAGCCTTGCCGGCTTCACTGTAGCAAGACAGCTAGCAAACTTTGACGTCCCAAGAGATGTTGCAGAGTCATACGGCTGTGGACAAGAATGCCAAGTTACCATTAACAAGACTCTTGAATTTGACAGAGTTTGGAATTGACTACGACTTGGGGTTCTATGACACCGCAAGCAACTTTACACGGTCCAAGCCTGGAGATATCCTCAAAGTACAACCGGTCGACCCCAAAACAATCAACGTGAAAGCCGGCACAATCATTTACCGTATCCAGTACACCTCTACAGACCTAGACGGATCCCCGGTGCCTGTAACCGGCTTCATCGCATTCCCCTACACTCCATCATTCAGCCAATCCTACAAACGCCACCAAGATTCATCCACGTTCAAGCTCGTCGCATACGCCCACGGAACAAGCGGACTGTACCAAGGATGCGCTCCTTCCAACGGCGCCGCCTTTTTCGATTACGACACCTGGAAGCCGCTCGTGGACAGAGGATACGCCGTTGTCGCGACAGACTACGCCGGCCTGGGCAACAATTACACCACGCACAAATACTGTAGCTTTTCCGCACACGCTTCTGATGTATACTACTCAACGAAAGCGGTTCGCCAAGCCTTTGGACATATTCTTTCCAAGGAATGGGTCGGTCTTGGGCATTCTCAAGGTGGAGGAGCCGTCTGGAAAATGGCAGAGAGTGCACATGTCAGAAACGACTCGATGTATCTCGGTACAGTGGCGATAGGCCCTGTGACGTATCTTGACATGGTCTTGAGCCATGAAGGTGAGCGTGGTTTGTTGCTAAGCCACCTCGCAATGATGGGCATAGCAATGGAGCGCTCGATTCCGTCGTATCGGGAAACGTTCTTATCCGACACGCTTCGAAGGAGAGTCCAAATGTCCGAAGAGGCCCAGATGTGTGCTCTAAGCCAGTTAGGTCTCTCATTTGACCTTTCAGTACAAGATACGTATTCACCCTCCGGACTACATCAATCCAAAGAAGCCCTTCTCAAGTGGCAGAATCAAGAAGCGCCTGCACTTGGTGATTATTCGCCAGCGCCAATCTTGGTTATCCAACCACTCAACGACACTACCACTCCGGCAGATATTACCGAGAGGGCATATAAGCAAGCCTGCGATGGCGGAAACGAGGTACATATGAGCTTATATCAAGGCCTTGAGCATACACCTTCGACCGCGGCGAGTGGCCCAGAATGGATGGGCTGGATCGACGACCGATTTGCAGGCAAAGGGACAAATCACCGATCGAAACAGTGCACGAGGGTGACGAGAGCTCCTTTTGATGCAAATCATGTGAATTCGCCTCCCGAGCTACCATCTATGTAGAAGAAACGTCGGTCGCTTGTGTACGCTGGAGGTAGTAGATTACAAAGAATGATGGTAAAACTTGGTAGAGTGTTAAGATGGCTCACAGAGGGATTATAAACAACCACAGCTACAGGATGTGCAGAAGAGGCGTCGACGACGTTAATAAAGGGGTCACTTAATTTAGACCATTTTCCTTGCCTCAGAAGAGAACGACCCTTTTCGCAGGCTTGCAGAGTTAGAAGAGTGGCAAAATAAAATAAGATAAAATAACTAATATTTATGCATGTACTCCGTAGAGAGGCCTATTTCACATGCAATTTGAATAATACTGCATAGTAACGAGTACAAATACTATCCCATGCTCACTTACACGCCATAAATCACGAACACAGCTTTGGAATCGACCTTTATTTACACCTACTCTCTTCGCGTCCCTTCTCTGTCAATAACAGCCTCGTTGTTGGGCGAGGCCCTTTTTCCCAGGCTTGCAGCCCAGGTTCTTGCGACGACAGTCACAGGTGAGCCTCTTCTCACATGGCCGGTTGATATTGATACCACTGGCATTTACGATCCTGGGCATACCTACGTCGGACCGGGCAGTGGAGGGACCGCTTATAAGCGGTAACTGCCATGGTGGTTACACATGCAGGTACGTCAAACTTCTATAATAGGACCCTAGCGAGGCTGAAAATAAAATATTATATATACATTTATATTTAAAATCGACAAGATTTCTCGTCAGTATCGATCATTAGGTCCCCGTGCTACCCTTCGCTCACCGTTTCCCGGCCCTTCAGATACCTCCTCGTACCTTTGGCCCCTATTGCTTCCATCCATTTCAACAGGCAGCTCAGTAATACTATCATGCAAATTCGGAGTCGCCAAGTTGGATGTTCCATGCAGCTCAGACATTCTCTTCCCGTCAGACCAAGCCGTAGTCTCAGACATGACTGTTGAAACGCCTCTCGAGTGGCGAGGATCCGTCGTCGCATCCAGCTCACTCGGCAAAGTCGCTCCCGTGGGACCTTGTTCGGCAGCAGCAGCAGCAGCTTCATTCCTTCTCATCCAGTCGAATATGCCGTGGCTTCTATCGGTCTCAGTCTTTCTCTCTCCTGCTTTTCCGTGTGCCTGCTTCCTGCGTCTACGGCGGAAAAGCAAGAAAGCAGCCACTGCCAAGAAAATCACTCCCAGTACTGTTCCAACAGCAATTCCAGCCTTGGTACCCGCAGATAGGCCACCACTGCCTTTGGGTTCAGGTGTTGAATTCGGTGTGGCATTTGCGTCGGAGAGGGATGTCGATGTAGTTTCTGCCACAGTAGAAGTGGACGTGGCCGTGCTAGTCGTCTCACTCTGTACAAGCACAACCATGGCAGCATAGGCAGTGATCCTAGCCGTCCGCTTAGCCGTGTACGTTCTTTCTGTAGCAACCGAGTCCAAACACACGTCGTTGTCATTTGCAACGACCGTCGCACTGATGGTCGGGATGGAGGCACATCCGTAAAGAAGGTTACATAGGTAGTTTCTATCTCACAGCTAACATTAGCATATGACATATATAGATTGAACTCTACTATTGAATTTATAGTCTTGGAATAGACATATATGCTTTTTATTATGCTTACCTCGGACAGCAGCCTATCGCCGTTTCCTGGGCATCCAACATAGCCAGGTAGGTCCCAGCAACTGTAGCTTCGGCATCGGGATTCAGCCATTGGCCAGAAGCTACGGTGCTGTTTCCGTAGTATGTACACTTGGGCTCGTATCCATAAGGACAAGTGAGCCCTGGAGAGAAAAAGGGCAACACTAAGTCGTCTCCCCTAAAATCGATCAGGTCATAGGCAGAGGCATATCGCGGAGGAACGCAGGACGATGCCAAACTTAGGCGATGATCACCCAAAGCGCACGTAGACCCGTATACGACGTCGTGCCCGCCAAGGCCGTTGTACGCGACCGTTAAGACGTCGCAGTCATTGGGCGGCTGGAACGCGGTGGTGAGCGGACCGAGATTTACAGTCGGGAAAGCGCCCTCTCCCAGTAGATATTTCTCCCCAATTGTCACAGTAGTTGGTTGCTCGGTACTTGTAACACTTGCCATTTTACCTTGTGGTTGACAATGGCATGTTACTTCTCAATAGATTGTGCGACTGAGGAGGTAGAACGAAGTAGGTTGGCAACACTGCACCTTTCACAAGAGACTCAGAAGTGTCTGGTAGAAAGCTGCAAGGGTAGGTAAAGCAGTTTAAAGCCGGAAGCGCGTGTGCCGCTGTATAACGTAGCAAGTGGGAGCTCATGCATCAGTTCTGCATATTGGCTCCAACCAATATGCATGGTCTGTACAGTGGCGTTGAGTGACTGGGGCTTCATGGTCCCAGTTACGAAGACATGGGTGCAAAAAGCCCACATTCAGAAGTGGTAACTTTTGTCCATTCAAACAACTGCATATATTCACCTTAAATTCAACTGTCCTGGTAATAGACTGGCTCAGAATGTACCGATAATTCTGCTGTGAGGAAGCGGCATGTCTTTCAACTGTTTTCACAGTAGGCTAACTATTGCTTAACTTTGCAGTTCCTTGGCTCGCAGCTGCAGGCATCCGAATGCCGCTATCGGCGGGCCAGCCTGTAGCCTTGTCCTGTTTGTTGGTCCCATGACAACGAGGCAACAAGGGTGTTCCTTGCTCGAAACCACCAACCGTTGTATCCCTGTTCATTCCGCCTTGATGAAATAAATAGAAATGTAGATACAAAAACAACCACGTCGCCACTTTGATAGAAACAGGCACACTTACGTTCGAGTTGTCAATCACCAACTTCGCCTTTTCCTGCGACCGACAAGGTACACGCTATAAATCACGCCGCCAAAATACCGATCTTCTGTTACCAATCTCGAAAATGGCAGCCTTACTTGGTCGTGTAAGAGCTAGCATTCGGTTTCTTCCAGAGCCTCAAAGTGCGATATCACGGTTCTCAACCTAAAAACAGACGAGTAACACTACTGCACCTACATCGTCTTTCAACTATATTGATAGCAAATCGACGCTTATTAGGCCATGTTGTTGCAAAACCCGACTCGTCGGCTACCATGCTCATAGTGGCAGGTAATGTAATTAGCAAGTACAAGGCCAAAGACGTGGGGACTTTGGTTGCTGTATCTTTTCTATTTTAGCGCATGTCCAGTGTGAGTTTGCCGAGACTGATGGACCTGATTCTTCTAGCAGAATCATCTTTGCTAACGCAATTTGTAAAAACCCCAGTGGCGCATGCATCCGAGCCCAGAATACCTAAACGACGTCCCCATCAACATGCGACCGACCGAGCCTCAAAACCTGCTACCACATCCAATAAGCGTGGATCTGCTACCATGGCCAGGCCTGCGCAACCACCTCTGCGTAAATCAGACGGGCGACATGCGGCATTCGATACAGCTCTATGCCGATTCAACCTGGTTTGCGTGGCCAGAGGACCAGGACCTGGTGTGCACAGATGCGTCGGGCAACATGGCACTGCATCCCGAATTTGAGGCACGAGCAGGCGATGCGGCAAACTGGCACATTGGCTCGCCGTTTACGGATGTCTTTCCGCACTTGATACGTATGCCAATTAAATAGCAGCTAATGCGAGGAGCAGGATGAGAAAAAGGAGGGGACCGCGACGTTGTGGCTTGGTTGTAATGATGTCATGAGTATTTATACGTCGAAGAGCATGTTGCATTTACATTGATTAGTTCTGGAGTCTGGCAAAGGGATGAATGTATGGGTAATGGATAAACGAAAGAGATCATTCACCATGGGAATTTGGTATATAGAAGCAAGAAGCGACAAAAGTACACGCCATACCACACTACATGCTGCTGCGCCAGCCACTTTTGATAAGAAATATACAGGTTTTAAGTCTTTAATTTCTTATTAGTATAGAAAAAAGGGTTAAAGAGCTGGCATCATTATTAGCAGCTCTTTATAATTACAGCTCTGAACATGCCTTTTTGTTTTTTAAAGACGGATGAGGAACTCTACAGCACAAGCCACACGAGGCAACGCGCCACACCTGCTACTCCGCGTCAACGCCACGCGACAGCCAAGGTGTACCTTTTTTATTCCCAGACTACTAAGGTACTAAACCTAATACTGGCTACCTCACTTCGAGTTACACAATTTGTGTTTCACACCTTTGGCGACACGAACACGACGCCGCAAAAGAAGGGCGCAAGCGAGCCCCCCAGCCAAGCCAGTTCGACAGTCTCTACTATCCCCCTTTTCCCTATACTTCCTTTTGAACTCGGCTATTTTGTTTTGCTCAATTAAATTGCTTTTTTCTTTGGCTTCGCCATCCCCTTGCTTGAGCTGCATCCAGGCGCCACTTTGTCACATTCGCGCTTTTGCATTCGCAACAATCGCGGTTTTTCGGACATTGGTGATCGACACTGCTGCGTTGGGCATCTACGAGTACGAGTACACCACCTACTTTACGCGCGCTGGGCACGCGACACACGGCATCTATACGCGCTGCGCAGTCTATCCAGACTACAGGGCGAATAAGAAATACAGCCGCAAATAAACCGAATCGATATACCAAATCGAGCCGCACGGCAACTCCAAAACGAGCGAAGCGAGAACCCAAAAGCGAGAACCGCAAAGATGGCGCTCATCACGTCAAAGACCATCATCACCTCGATATCCCTCTTCCACATCACAATCGCCTACTTTCTCCTCACGAGTCCGCACACGGTCGAGGACCAGATCCTGGTATACATTCTGGGCGAGGCCATGAACCTGGTATGTCACCCAGCTACTACCCAAAATGCTTCTGCTTCAACACCAACGCAGAAAGAAACATGCTGACCCGACGTTTTCGCTGCAGCCCTCGGCGCGCGGCTTCGACTCTCCCAGTCCTGCATTGGCGTTTGCGGCCATTATCCTATTCCTCTTTGGCCTGAGCGATCTCGTTTCGCTCTCCATGCCGGAGGAGCTAGGAGCGCTCTACTACTGGGGAGCACAAGGTACGGAAAAAAGACAATTCACACAATCCTCGACTCTTCAATAGATGCTAACATGCTCTCAACCCCTCAACAGCACCTATCCGCTTCACATTTAGCATGGTTCTCGTCTTTTACAGCTACGCCTTTGGCCCATCGTCGCCGCTCTTCGCATCAAGCCGCGAGGCCAGCACGAGCCGCAACATGCGCTACCTGCACAGCGCGGGCGGCACCTCTGCGAGCGACGGGCTCAAGAACCGACTCGTCTTTACCTTTATGTTTCTGGAGATGGCCACGTGGTTTTGGATCTGGATAACGCTTCGGGAGGAGCGGGCAGGGGTCGTGGACCGGTTGCGCAAACAGCATGCTCGTAGCGATTAGGTGTCTATGACAGAGCCGACGGGCAATGTGTCGGAGTGAGAGTGTTTTCCCTTTGAGGCAAGGGGCAAGCAATTGATGAGGTTGATATAGCATAATACCCAAATACCACTGTACGACTAATACAAAAGAAGAATACAAAAACCAGTCCAGTCCAGACCCCGATGCCCAGCACCCAACAATCCAGACAATCATCATGTGGCGCAGCCCACCGACGCCACACTCGCAGCCAATCAAACGACCCGGCCGATCCCCAAAGCGGACCAAGGACACCGAAACCAGCCACAAGCGACCAAAGTAAACGTCATCGTTGGCTCACTAGTCCCCTTTGCCTTGGTTTTTGGCGCCAACTCTCGTCGCAGAAATAGGGTCTAGGCCTGGCCGGATTTTATGCTTTGGTAGCAAAGACAATGCTCGAAGCCTGTTTTTATAACTTGTACTCCGTAGTTAACGCGTAACCCTTTTGTTCCTTTACCCTTTACCCCTCTCTACAGCCCTATAACATAACTACCATTACCTGCTACAACCCTCCGAAACTGCTACCCTTTTCTTCACTTACACCAACACCACCAGACACAACAACTCAAACTCGCAACACAACAACCACCAAACTCAAAATGTACATCCCCGACATCGGTCAGAAAGTCGTCAGCGGTCTCGCAGCCGCTTCATTTCTCGGTACGTTTCTCCCAGACCTGCTCGTCTTGCACTACACTCCCAAAAAAAAAAAAAAAAAAAAAAAAAACAACGCTAACACCCTCCAGGCGGCGACTCCATCTCTAAAGGCAAAGTAATGGACTACGCCATCGAAAAGTGCATCGACAAAGAAGGCAACGTCCGCTGCAGCAAGCCCTTCCTCGTCGACGAGGGCAGCTGCTACAAGCTCTCCTGGACAACCGACGGCACCGTCTCGCACACGACGGTCGAGGTGCGCGACGCGGGCAGTGGCGAAATGGTCTACTACCGCGACACCGACGGCGAGTGGACGCCCGAGAAGAGCGAGCTTGTATATCTCGATTTCAAGCCCAAGGTTTGGAAGACGGGCAATGATACCGTCGAGTACGAGGTTACTTCTTGCGATGAGGGTGGTGATCTCTAAGCTATGACTTACCTTGCCACTCTTTTTACTTTTTGTTTCCTTTCCATCTTAAAGACTTGACTATATACACGCAAGCAGGATGTCATACGGAACAGCGGAAATATCAACGCTGGATTGGGTGTTTTTTTTTTTTTTTAGTTCAAGAAAGTAATTTGGCAACACAAGATGAAGAGAAATGGAGGCGAAAAAAATTTGATTATGTACAACCATGGTTAGCGACTTTAATAAGAATCCACACTTTTTTCCGTTTCATCACATTGCGCCGATATACTTGGTGACTTTGACCAAAGCTCTCAGTTATTGTTTCATCACATTCGCACCAATATGCCTGGCAGCAGCGTCGTTTGCTCTAATACAGTCAGTCTCACACATATACAACTCCAGTCACGACCATAGCTCTCCGCACCAAGAAAATAGCTAGCAATCAAAATCCATTAAAACTCAAGTGGGTATAAATAAAGCTGATTCATAAACACGCCATGCCATGTACTTCCACATGTGAAACCTTCTCCCCCCAGCTAATCCCACTCTACTTGCCAGAAACCCCAGCCTTTCTGCCTCGCTTGCGCTCCTTTGGTGGCTCAGTGCTATTGAGATCCAGCTGCGAAGGCACCTCGTCATCTTCCACAATCTGCTCTTCAACCTTTTCCCCCGGCCCGCGGACTATCGGATTAAACAGGTCCACCTCTTCCACGTCTTCGTTGGCCTCGGCCATTTCCTCGTCCTCTTCCTGGATCGGAATCTCGCCTGACCGTCGCCCAAGCGCCGAGCCGCTTCCGCTGCGCGAGTGAGACCCTGACGGGCTCCTTACGGAACCCGAGCTAATCGTGCTCAGAGTAGGTCCCTTGAACAGGTGCTTCTTTCGTCGAGCAAACTGCACTCCGCTAGCGAATGGATTCGGCGACCCGGGTGGCTTCTGCTGGCTGGGCATGCCTTCGTTGTATAGTTGGAGCGGCGGTGGAGCCGGCGAGCCTCGAACGAGCCGAATGTTAGACGGAAAAGACTGAGCTGTTGGCGTCGCCGGCAACACCTTCACCGAGTGATGAGGCGACTGTGCCCTTCCAAGCGGCGTCTTGCTCGTAGACACAGAGCCTGCAGAGCTCGTCGACGACGCTTTGGAATGCGTGTGGTGATGGTGGTGAATGGAGCGCACAGACGACACGGACGACGAAGTCGACTTGCGTCCGCGCAAACCTGCCGACGATCGGCGAACCGTCGATCTTGGCGTGAGAGGCGATGGTGAAATGGAAAGCCTCTTTCTAGACTGTGACGACGACACTCGCGGCCGCAGTGGCTGCACCGGCGTAGTCAACGTCTGCGAAGTCTTACTCTTGGAAGCTGAACCACTGGTACTCGAGGCACCCGACTTGGCCAAGTGGCCATTAGCCACTACGCCTTTGGGCAGTGATGCCTTGCCGTGGATACCTCCTGAGCTGGACGATGCCGGATACTTGCTAGTTTGCGGCCGTGGGCTGACGTCCTTGTTGTTGGCCCCCTTGGCGTCTTTGTGGTGAAGGTCTGGCGTGCTCCTGCTAGCATGCCGCTCATGACCCTTGCGTCGCCTCGTGGTATTCTCCATGAACCAATGAGCCATGTTCTTCCAGTGTGAGATGATGGCTTGGCTCGGCTTCTTCTTCGTCTTGGTCGCCGTGCCGCCATTGCTTTGCAGATGCGGGCTTTGTTGGGGTCTGCTGCCGTACGAATCAGTGGTTGTGATGAGATGGAGAGTTGATCCGCGTGACCTAGCACTGCGAATCACGCCTTCCTTGGGCGGGGGAGGAGGTCGGTGATTATGAGATGTCGAGACGGACCGGATAGATGCCTTGTCGGCTGGATGATGGCCTTCATTGCTTCCATTGGATGTGTTGGTCTCTTTGTGGACTTCTGGTAGTTGGGGCAAGTCGAGGTCGTAGTAGTGCGCGCTTCTACGTTCGCTGCGGCCACGCCGTTGATTTTGTGAATCGCCGTGCTTTATAAAGTTCATCGTGAGGCCACTGTCTTCATCCACGTCTTGTAGCACGGGGGCCAAGCGCTCTAGGCGACTGGATGCAGCAGATAGCCGCCTCAGGCTTCGTTCCGTCTCCCTTTCACGTCTCTTCTTCTCTTTCCGCTTCATCTTGCGCTCTTCTTTTTCCAAGAGAAGCGTCCACCATCCAGCCAAAGCATCCACCTTTCGCGCCAAAACACTCTCGATAACTGCGTCAATATCTACACCAGCGCTCCTCATCCTTTGCAGACAGTCTTTTTCTAGTGATGTCGCAAACGGCGCCTGGTCTTGCACGTCGAGAATGGTCTGCTGCGTAGCGGCATGGTCGGCGAGAAATGGATGGGCGAGTACGTCGCTGAGAGATGGCCGAATAAGGGGTCGTTTGGATAGAAGCAGCTTGATTAGAGCCACAGCATCATCTGACAGATGCGAAGGATACTTGGGTTCCTGGCCCAGAATCTTGGATCGCGTTACATTGTCGTCGTCGTCATCAAACGGCAATTCGCCGCATAGGAGTGCATATAAGATGATGCCCAGGCTCCAGACGTCGACCTTTTCGCCCGCGTACTTTTCTCCCTTGAGCATCTCCGGGGCTGAATAGCAAATGGTTCCGCAAAAGGTTTGTAGCTGATTCGCGCGGCCTTCATATTCGCGGGTAAAGCCAAAGTCGACGAGCTTTACGTTTTCGTGTTTATCGAATAGGATGTTTTCGAGCTTAAGATCGCGATGGACGCAGCTCTTCTTGTGGACGTAGGATACGGCACCGACGAGCTGTGCAAAGATCTTTTGGACCTTGTCGACAGGGAGGGGGCCATGCTGGAGCAGGTAGTTGTATAGCTCGTCTCCTACAATTATATCGCTTGTTAGCAATTGTAGAGTATTGGGGGTTGGAATACGGCAGCAAAGGGCGCATCGTACCGGCACAATACTCTAGAACAAGCCAAACCAGGTTCTCTGTCACTATTACTTCGTAGAGTCGGGCAATGTGGGGGTGAATAAATTGGCGATGGTGATGTATTTCGCGGGCAAGATTCGAATCGCTTCTATTGGCGGATTTGAGCACAACCTAGATGCATTCACGGGTTAGAAGGCGAGGCAGCAGGAATTATGAGAGGTCGTCGGTCGATTCGAACCTTGGAGCCATTGGTGAGCTTATGGGTGGCGAGGTAGACTTTGCCAAAGGAGCCTTTGCCAATTAAACGACCGAGGGTATAGTTTCCGACTGACTTGAGTTCTTTGCTAGAAAACTCACTACCATTGCGTTAGCCGAGAGAAGTTTAAAAACAAACAGGAGAGTCTAACGTACTTGAGTAATTCCTGGTACGAGTTGGCGAGCTAAATGGGCGAAAGCAAAGCAAGGTAAAATCGTCAGCAAAAAAGACACGATATTGATCAGCCCTCTCTCCCATACGTTGCACCGCGCAGCGCATGTTTGAGGCGCATTGCGACCCGTCAAGAAAAAAGCAAGCAAAGCCCGCCGCAGGTTTGTTGCGTACGTACCTTGGCCTTGCGACCGTGATGCTCCGCCTGGCCCTTGACCGTCTGCATCTCTGTTGCCCGGCGCCAACTGCGCAAAGGCCCAAGCTCGCTTCAACGCTTCCGAATGCGACAGCGGGCAAAGGAGTCTGTAGCACCAAGGAGCGAGGAAGCGAATCCGTGTCGTGATGACTGCGAAAACGTGGCGTTTGCGCTGTCGTGTTTCGTCGTCAGGGCAGCCGTTGGGGCCACGAGAGTTAGGGCCAGCATCATCACCAATAACGGCGACAAACTTGGGCTTATTGA
>JAMAJY010000058.1:0-31704 GCA_023628775.1 Lecanicillium sp. S3808
GCTCTTTCCTAATGTAGGGCCTCTCTGGCCCGTCTAGTTCATAGCGTAGTCGTAGCGACCCTCTTGGGTCATGACACTAACATAACTCTTTTCTCGGCCGGTATTTACTACAGACTAAATGCTACTATTCCTTTAAATTCGTGGGTCAACTTAGAAGTCAACGGCATCGGCCCCAAGACCTTTGCATCTGCGACAACCGAGATCGGGGATGAGATTTTCTCCAAGCAAGAGTTCTTAACATCTATGAGCTACTATGGTCAACCTCTGCGTTGGCACGAGATGGCGATTGAAGCTCCTATACAGAGAGTGACCGGTTGGTCTGGCCAGTTGAAAACAATGTCATTGACCAATGGGGAAGAAGCGGCGACTGGGGAGTCGACAGGGACGTCGCTAGCACCCGGCGCGTTTACTACTTCTCTTGCAATTGCAATCACGCTCTTTGTGGCTTTTACGTAAAGGTGGGAGATAGATTTAATAAAAATATGAACTATTTATTATAGTGAGCTGTTCCTAGCGTCGCTTGTGTTTAGTCGTTGAGACTCTGTGCGCAACGGTTTGCTGGTGATCTATGTGTGTTGTCTTCGTGACGAGCGCCTCCACGAGCAAGAATCATGGCAAGTGTAGACATTGTTCTAGTCGAATAAATTTTAGGAGGAATATTTGATCAACGAAGTGCATTTGGTCTAACTTTAAATCTTTGGGTATTTTGTAATATTGGCGTCCTGTTCCGATGGCTCAACTGCATCTGCCTCACGTAAAGTGTTCGATGCAGCCTTGCTCTCTTGCTACCACTGCGTCTCGCACACCACGTCTCTGTGCCAAAGAAAAATATGACATGCCCATAACAAAAGCGAAGCTTTCATTCAAGCTTGACGTCCTATAGAGATACCAGCGGCATGTTAATTGGCGTGTCCCAGTCAATCTTTTCCGGCTGCGTCTCAATGCGCTCTCTACAGGTGTTGAATATCCTATCCCACAGTCTAGTTTGCTTGCCATAATTGGCACTTGATTTCCAACCCTTGCGATGATGCAAATCATGATCTTCAATGACGAGCTCGGCGTTAAAATATCGCAAAAGCCAAGTCGCAGTGCTTGGAGGATTTGCGAGAAGTCGGAGGCCACTATGGCCGGCAAGTTCGGCAAAAACAATGTACTGATGGCAGACCCACCACTCATAGAATCCCATGGGTAATCCCAACAGCTTCATGGTGCCATATGTCACAAGAGGGATACCAGCAATGTCGAAAATTTCCTGCTCCGTGTCGGCGTAGAGGGTCAGGAGCGGATTGGGGTGCTTCGTGAGATGGTGAGTACGATGGTACTTCCACAGGCCGTCAATGTCATGCATCAGCCGATGGTACCAGTAAAACCAAAAGTCGAGAATGATGCCGTAGAGGCCAATCTCAAGTGGAAGCCAGAGCCAACTAGCATCAACAGGGGCTGCATTGGTACGGTAGCTCAGAAACACGGTAAACATGGGACGAATCGTCGATGTTGTGATGAGCGAGACAATTACTTTAAAAATGCCGACGTCAGGAACACCATCTCTTTCGTGCGTATCGCCGTCGAGGAACCCAACAATATGTCCCATGCGTCTCATATCGTGTAGTTGTCGGATGGCATTGAATTTGAAGGCGACGGAATAAAGAACAAACGCGGCGAGAGGCCGAAGGTTATGGCCGGTGTAAGCACAATAAGCGTGCTGAATGGCAATTGGAATCAGGGCATGGAAGAGGATCCATCTGTGCATATGCCACTCTGGCACATATGGCATGGCATCCGTTTTAGGATGAACAGGAACCTCTTTATTTAGGGACGTTGGCTGAATACCCAAAATCTCATAAAACCAGTGGAAAACGTTCCACTCGCGACGGTCGAGATGTCGCCATGTTGATTTAATGGAGTCTGTTGGCTTCCGCTCAACAGCCATCGTGAATGCGTAGTTGTGGAAGTGCTATTGGGTTGTCGGCAAGAGACCAGGAAGGTGGAGGTATTGCCGTCAAGTATGGACTGGGAAACAACCGTGGTTGCACTGGTCTGGTTTCGACGGGAGCCTTGAGGTTTCGTGTCGCGGTATTTGTAAGTCGCCGCCACTGACTCCTTCGATGTCGTGTCTAGTACTTCACATGTCGAAAAGAAGGAAGGAACAATGACTATCCATACCACTTACGTAGGGTATGCCGAGCCATGCCGGAGACAACTAACGAAAGCCCTGTTGGATTCTAGAAAACGGCCTGTAATGCGGCTGACGTTAGGCGCACCTGGTCCTGTTGAACAAGAACTCCAGTGATACCCCGCACCGGGATAGGCCTCGCCTCGGCAAAAGCCCAGTCAGTTGCATTGTTTCGGCTCCCGCACGGACGGTCGCCCACAGTTTGCCCTCCTACTAGGTGAACGGGTTCCCGGTCTCACTTTGCATGCCGGTTCTAGAGAATGCTGCCAGTGACCAAGCGCCTCAGGGATGCCATTGTGTCTCGCGCCACCCGGCAGCCCTACCAAAAACACGCAGATTACGTGGCTGGTTCGAGGCCAATGCGGCCCTGGCATATTTGCGTAAACCCCCATTCTTCACGTGTAATGACTACCTAATGCTGGTGGTCCTATTTCGCGGCTCAGACGCACGGGGCACGCGCTGCCAAATTGCCATCTTCTCTCCTGTGCCGCTTGTTTATAAACCTTACACGCAATATCTCGTGGATAAGCTTGCGCGAGTTGACGCCCCGTGACGAAAAATTTTACACAATCCATTCAATGCTTTGTACACCCCTCTCGTGTCACAAACTGCTCCGTCACAGCCTAGCTAACTACCGTGTCTCTTTTACGGCAGCGAGCATAGGCTTCGGCCAGGTGAGCCAATGATGCAAAATGGTCTCTTCGTCTTTCCACCTTTTTTTGTTTCTTTTCTGAAGTCCAGCCGCAGCTTAAGTGCAGCTGAAAACTTCTATGGGTGTCTGTTCGGTGACCGAGATGTAGCACCTCAACTCAAGATTACGACGAAAACTTTTCTGCACTTGTTGGCACGTACCGCGCCCGTAGACCATTTGCTATCCTGATCTTCTCCATGCTCGATACCTAGCTCCTTTGATGATGCAGTTCGCACGCCTGTCAACGAGTGCATAAAGCATGTTGCGACAGCCTCCCTCTCAGGGCCAGTCGCTTGCTACTTTTGACCGGCTGTGTTTGTGTTCATCCAGTGTTTGATTAACCAAAGTCGGGCAACCTCCCTCAACGACAGAGATTTACGTCAGCCAAAACCACTTCTCGGAATCCGAGTGGGATTACCGAATGTGGAGCCGGAGCGATTATCAATCTACTAGGCAAAATCACTGCATCGAAAATGCTTTGTCAAAGGTGAGCATTGCTCATTAAGCGTACCATATAAGTCCCACCTAATTGTTAGTCATCGTTATACGGAGCACTTTTTACCGATCATACCAGATTGGAGTAAGGCAAAAAAGGAAACATAAACTTTTCATCGCATGTTGGCCGCTAATTATTTCGTTTTTCACTTTGCTTCAAGATTGCAGTTCCTGCGTCGCTATTATCGTTAATTTTTCGTCAAATAGTCAGGCGGCAAAATAAAATATCATGGCGAAAAAAACTGACACTGGGGGTTCAGCCGGACCAGACGGCTCAACCTGGATATACCAAAATATGACGCCGACGCGAGAAGCTATTTTCATCAGTCTCATCTGCATGGCTCAATTTTGCACTCGTAAATGACCCTAACACATTTAACCTTAAATTGTGTTGCTAACATTGATTCGTTCTTACAGAGGCGGCTTTCATTGGAACCTTGGTCTTACTACACAAAATTGGTGAAAGTTTCAACATTTCTAAGCCTCCACAGCTGGCATGGCTTGTTGCAGGCTATTCCTTAACTGTTGGGACATTCATTCTCTTTTCGGGGCGTTTGGGGGATATTATTGGATACAAAACCATCTTCATCTTCGGCCTTGCGTGGTTTTCATTCTGGTCTCTTGTGGCAGGACTCAGTGTATACTCTAACTATACCCTAGCAGTGTTCTCTCGAGTCCTGCAAGGCATTGGACCGGCTCTGTGTCTACCAAATGCTCTAGCCATATTTGGCACGGCCTACCCACCGGGCCATCGCAAAGCAATGGTGTTCGCTTGCTTCGGTGCCGTCGCACCAACTGGTGCCATTGTTGGCGGCGTGTTTGCCTCCTTATTGTCAATGGTCTGGTGGCCCTGGGCCATGTGGGTGATGGCCATCTGGCTAGCCTTTTTGTGCGCTGTTTCGCCTCTTATTATCCCTAGCCTGCCCCGAAAGGCGGCGCAACCAGCCAGTTGGCGGGCATGGATAACCGCGCTTGATCTTCCTGCCGCCGTTATAGGGGTGACGTCACTTGTTCTGTTCAACTTTGCTTGGACACAAGCGCCAATCGGTGGCTGGGATACACCAACAGCCCTTGTGCCTTTGATTTTGGGGCTTTTGCTGTTTGGCTTGTTTATTTGTGTCGAGGTGCGATGGAGTCCTTCGCCTTTGCTCCCTTTGGGTGCGTTGACGCTGGATGTCGCATTTGTACTGGCTGCCGTTGTCTGTGGCTGGGCGACCTTTGGGATATGGACACTTTACCTCATACAAATCCTAGAAAATATTCGACACCTGTCACCACTCTTGACAATGGGGTGGTTCTCTCCTGTTGTCGTTGCCGGTGCCATCGCTGCCTTTATCACGGGCAAGCTTCTTGGCCCGTGGCAAGTTAGACCTCCCATAGTTATGACTCTAGCTCTATTGGCATTCACCGTCGGTGCCATTCTTACCGCCTTTGCGCCTGTGAAACAGGTGTATTGGGGCCAAACATTTATATCCATGCTCGTGATGCCATTCGGTATGGACATGAGCTTCCCTGCGGCAACTTTGATTCTTTCAAACGCTGTTTCCCCAGAGCACCAGGGCATTGGCGCAAGCCTTGTTAACACAGTTGTGAACTATGGAATCGCTTTAGGAGTTGGATTTGCGGGGACTGTGGAAGTTAATGTCCACGGCAGTGGCTTATCCACCGATGAACGACTAAAAGGGTTTCGTGGTGGACTCTACATGGCCATTGGCCTTTCTGCTCTAGGCCTTGCCTCATGTGTCGCGTTTCTGCTGAAGCCGAACGCTAAATCTGCAAAAGGGTCTCGCGACGAAGAACCATAAACTTTTAGGATTTGGCTTCTTGATCTCGCTTTTGTATTCTCTACGCCGATAGGCGTACATCAACTTCTTTAAATTAAATGCAATGTATGCTCTCACCACTTACTACTCTTCATTTATATATCTCAAAGTAAGCCTCTATCTTGCGTACATAATAAGTAAATGGGCTACCGACCTATTTAACCTCGTCTAAATCCATTTTATTCACTGTGTGACATTGGCCGTAATAGTTGAAATATAAAAAGAACGATATATATCCCCTTAATTGGTTCCTGTCTACCAAGAAGATACTATTTAAAGGCTACTAAGACTATCGATATTTTTAGACTCTGCCTCTGAGTTCGCCCATCGAGTCTGATAGAATGCCTAGTACGAGGCCAAAGTAAGAAGGGGCTTACGGCCATAGGTCGAGCAGGGTTGCACCTAAGTAGGCTTCTCAGGCTATAGGAATACCTGTGTTTTGTCTATTCTTTTTAGTCAAGGCATACGCTACGGATTGTGAGCGCCCTCCGCGCTTTCCTAGTGTGGGACAGGGTCGAGGCTTCCCTAAGCCAAAGGCAAGCACCGTCATAATTAGAGCCCACTTTAAGCTAAGGCACAGGTTGTGGAGAGTAGTGGACTGGTCAACTAGTGCATCACCATGGCCTTTTTTTCTTGCTACTGCTGGTTATCTCTGGGATTATTTTGCCGAGAAATAACGCTCCCTACGTAGTTGGCGGCCTTGGCGGCCTTCCAGCGTCCCTAAGCAAACTATGACGACAGTAACTATGACGACAGTACAAACGCTGACACCGTGTAACGTTTCTTAGCTACTAGTGGCTTTCTCCATGCTGATTTTGCCGGGGAACGACGGCCTGCCTACATCTGGCAGCCTTACACGCGGGTCCCCCGCGTCGCTGAGCAGCATGCGCCCGCCCGCCTAACGCCTGTAAATGCTAGCTCTGGTAGGCAGGACGTCTTGTCTAGCCAACCCGCAAATGTATGGCTCGCGTCAACGTGCTAGCGTTATACCGCTGTGGGCCGTAACAACTAGGCTTGGCATCACGGTGGAATGGGCAGAACGTTCGCTTATGCTCTTCGCACAGATGGAAACTTATAACTTAAAGGGGCCGGGGGGCGGAATATGAGCCGCGCTACCTCTTATGACCTGTTAATATATGCCTTATATAGCTGATTTCTCATCACTCATATCCTCCACTAGCTGTTTAGCTTTTGCTCAGCTTAGAATTTTCCTCCGAGGAGGAAACTGGGCTGGTCATACGTTTTATTTGAGCTGTTTCATAAAGAATAAAACGTGGGCGTCCAGATTGCTCTGAACCTATCGGCGATGCCGTGGAGCTGTTAGTGTAGTACATAGGGCGTCGCCAGCCGCAATTTGTAATCTAAGCTTGGCATCTGGGTGTCATACATAAATCAAGAGGGATTGTGCGGCAAATATTACCTGGACCCTTGCAGTAAATATTTAAGAGCTAGATGATGCTCTACGGATCCAAAAGGGACCTAAAATCTGACGCCTTGGAGAGCTTTCTACATAGGAATCCCATGGCCAGCGCCACCGTGTGTGGTAGCAGCGGCAAATCGACCGACTCGATGATAAAGTCAAAACATATCGGCATTCTTGCACATAGCGCGGAGGGTGCAACGCTGTGCTATCGTGAAGCCTGGCTTGAGGGTACCCGCCGCATGGGACCACATCACCATCCAGAGATTACGCTGACTGGCATCGCTATGCACCACGCGATGGACGCCTGGGAGCACAACGACCTTGCTGCACTGCGGGCAATGTTCAGGGCGGATGCGGCCAAGCTCGCAGCGGCTGGTGCAGACTTCTTTATCCTACCTGACAACACTGCCCACATCGCGCTGGAAGCGCCCGGTGATCCGTTCCCAATACCGGGCCTTCATATCGCCGAAGTACTGGCAGACCAGGCTGTTCATAAAAGCTATCGAAAGATTGCAATACTTGGGACAAACTGGACTATGATGGGCCCTGTCCATCCCGGCGCTTTCGGCCGCCGTGGTCTAGATTGGGAAGTCCCAGAAGAGGCCGACCGAAGCCTCATTCACGGGATCATCTTCCGCGAGCTTTGTCTTGGTATCCTCACGGACGAGTCCCGTGCCCTCTTTCTCGGTATCATTGAAAAACTTGCACAACGCGGCTGTGACGCCGTGGCATTGGTTTGTACTGAGATTCCGCTGCTCATCACACCAGACGTCTCGCCACTGCCAATCCTTGACTCCACGCGCCTCGTCGCTAACGCTGCCGTGGATGTTGCGCTGGGTGATCGCCAGATGCCAATTTGGCGCGGCGGTGAGGTTGAATCCTGACTCACGGTTGGTACAGCATGAAGGCTGCCTGAAAAGGGTGACGCGTAAACAAGTTTAGCTCAGTCTGATCGCTCTTAGCACGGCCGTGACACTTGCGAATCTTTGGAAGCGGAATCCTTGTTCATGGAGTAGTTTTTATGTGCCAGTTTGGACTGCAATCTGCGGAAGGTAGTATGTAAGAAGCTGTTTGATTAACTTCTAACATTACTCACATATTAGCCCTTTTTTTAAGTCTTTAATTACGTCTCATACCCCTGTTCGCAAAATATTAGTGACCTCTGTGTCATATTAGTCATACCTGGATCGTCACCTGGGCATCAATAGGCTGCGGCTTCCCCGATATGAGCAAAAGCTACTAATGGGGGACAAAAATAGGTAGAAGTTTAGGCTAATAAGTAAACGTATTCTGTTATAGTATGGTGAGGTATTATATTTCTGTTTGCGACTTGTCGATAGGAAATAAAGCCATCTTCACAAGCACCAAATCCATACAACACCCATTATAAACAGGTGAAGAAGTGTTTTTCTCGTTAACTTCCTCAGTGCCTTTTAGAAGAGATTTAAGAAAAAAAAAAAAAAAAAAAACTCTATATACTACGAAATAAATATTAAAAGGTATTATACTTAATTATTATATGTGTATTTTTAAAATATTATTACTTTTACTAAATACGATTTTTAAAAGGCTCTTATTGAGTTTCTATCTTTAGGGTAGACAGTACGCTTCAGCGTCTGTAATAGTCGCGTCGGTCCACCAAAAACCGCGTATGGAGGGTTTACGTACCCATCGCACTTCCGTAGTCAATTCGACATTGTAATTACGCCATAGTGTCTGGTGGGGCCTGCCTTTCACGAACCCCGGTCAACGCGTCGCGCCGCGTTCAGCAGGGGACACTCGTAAATTAGGTAGACAAGCGCTTCTCCCTGTTGATAGGCGTCTGAACTCACCATTCAACCAAGCGATTATTGTCTCTCCCTACAAGCTTACCTAGCTTTCACGATGCCGCCGAAACGTAAGGCCCTCGAATCTGACCTCCAAAATATCAACGGTCGCGGCACTGGGAAGAAGGCCAAGCCATCCGCAGACGCAACCATCGAGGGAGGGGCCCTTGAGCCTCAGTTACAGGATGGCTTGTTGCAGTCAACGATCAAGCAGAGGCACCATCGTTGGGCCGAAGTGTCTGGCTCTAAGAACTTGGACATGGAATACCAAAAAGCCACGCAGGATCCTGGCCACGCATACGCGTTCATGTGCGTCTGCAACCCGCTACAAGGCGGTGACGAGTACGACGAGGAGGACGCAGCAGACGACGATAGCGATGCGAGCGACGAAACCGAAGAGCCCAACAAGCAAAGTTGTGATCAGGGAAAAACTTGCCCATGTGGTAAATCGGCCGCCTCACTTCCCACTCACCCATATACCATGACCAGGGCTGGCTTGGCGAGATATCGCATGGCAGGGAACATGATGAACCTTCGCAACCCCGACACATTTGCCATGTACACATTCAATGACCACATGGCTTATGGTGCGCTCGAGGTCGTGCAGAATATGCTGCTAGACTTTGATGAGGCGTACAAGGCACAGCAGTGGCGCGAGTCCTGGGCAGTTGTTGAGGGTATGGCGCTATTTATGCTCGTGGGCGAAGGCGATTCAATGTGCATGGCCGACGATGGGGAGATGATTGAAAAGACTGCGGAGCAGATAGCTCGTATGGTGCTCGCAGCACTTGCGATGCTAGACGGCAAAGCGCAACGTGTGGACGGCACAGATATTAAGAATTTAGGCTGGGTGATGGCACTGTACCAGGAGATGGCGAAATCGATGCAAGGCCAAGGTCTCTTGGATGATGTTCAGCCATCAGATCTAGAGACATTCGAGTTCCACGCAAGCAGCTTAGATCTCTACTTGCAGGCGTATGCCAATCGTTGCAGCATCGTCGTGCCTGGCGTAGCAGACATATCCGCAGACTGCGCCATCACAATGCCAGACATGACCGCCAAAGACCCATGGGGTTGGGCGACTAGCTTTTCGAACTACCAGCGTATGTGTATACCCCCCGGATTTGCTGCCCACGGGACACAGGAACGTACTATCGGAGGTGATGGTTTGGACATCTCGACATGGACGAGCGCGGATCGCAAGCGCCATGCCTTTGATCACAAAGACCCTCTTCCGAGAGGCACTGTTAAGAAGCTGAAAGAAGGTCTTATCCTTGCTCTTGCCTAGCCTACCCGAAGGCTTTCTGCCCGTTTACCTGTAAAGTTTCCAGAGTTATGAAGCGCAATAGTTTTGTACCTTGTGAAATAAGATTAAGATGAGACCAATTTTTTTTTGGGTGGTAGGGATCCTAGTGTAATGAGGGTGAGGCGCCAAGGAGATGAGTAACAATACCCTGATCGTGAAAGTGCGATGCTTACCGTCCAGGAGCCACGGCAGTAGACTATGACCGACTCGCAGACTGGTGTCAGTGATGCCGCCTGACGGACGGACGCACGATCGTCCTGACATGGCTGTGTATGTTGACTTGCCGGGGTCATGGCTGCGGGATCATGCGCCGCAGTAATGGGCAAAGGTATAGACTCAGAGTAGCCTTTTCTTTCTTCTTTTCTTTTTTTCCCCCCTTCTGTTTTGTTCTCCCCTGCTTTTGGCAAAGGTGCGTTCACCGAAGATGATGCATGTAGATACCTCTTAGAAGTATTTGCTGGGGGTAGACGGAGAATATCGAGTCTTGTTTCCGAGACGAGCGAAGTGCACTGAGATCTCACGGCCGAAGATTGTGAAGGCCAAGACGTGTCGATTAGAACCGATGATTACATCCTTTTCGACAGTTTCATACAGGTACTTACTTTTCGGGGTTGGCCATCAAGCAACAGGTGCCACGGCCTTGGATGATGAACAGGGTTCGTAGTTGCAGAGAAGTGTGATGTGACTGGGAGAAGCTGCTTTGACTGGGGACAAGGTTTGGTGGCTGCTGTGCAGTGGATATGCGCCTGTCCTGGTAAGCTTATGAACAAGCATTGATGTGCCTCGTAGACTTGGGTATAGCGTACCCACGCCTGCCTAGATCGGCTATTCTCCCGTCCATCGTAAAAAGGGCCCGGCTTTTTGGGGCCTCGGCGCCGGGGCAGCCACCACGACGGACAGCGCTTAGCTCGTGGAGACAAGGGCGGCGCAGGAAGGGAGTAGGGCGGATTCGAATAGTCGTCCGTGCTATTACCAATTAAGCCCTATTCCAAACGTTCCACAGCACTGGGCTTTCTTTTCATACGAGTTGCACTCGAGCCCCTCGGGCCCTTCGGGTTTCCTTATTCCCGGTTTTTTACTGCGCTTGAAACTTTGACCCCTTCAAGGGCGGGCGACTGCCATGGCCTCGGCCGAGCACTGGGACGTCTTCCAAGGCGACAGAGTGAACACGGCCCTTTGTCCAAGTTTAATTTGCAAACACTCCCCCGAGATTTAAATGGCCCACTAAAGAGAGCAAGGCAGAAGAGAATCATTCTCGTACATGTTTCTCCGCCCATGGTCCTCCGTCTCGTCAGCACACTATCCATCATTTGATAGGAATCGTCGACGGGGAACGAGCAATATAGAACTAAGGACATGTAAAATATAGAGTGCAGAGTAAAGTAATTACATATGATGGCAAAGTAAAATATTTAGAATTCGGACCAGGCTTTCTTTTTTTTTTTTTTTGCCCGAAGGTTTTTTTTCTTTTCTTTTCTTTCACCAAAAACTACTATGCAGCGGGGCTAAAGCAAGGCCAGGGTCATCTTATTCCCCGCTAATACCGCGTGTCTTTGACAAGCGCGAAATCCCCTTCCCCCGTCGTCAGGGTGAGCAGTTCATAGCAATGGCAAATTCATCCCTTGCTTGAGACCCAGAGGGATGGCCTTACGTCGCATCTGTTTTCCAGGGAAAGACAAACGCACCAGGAAAATCATGTGTGCGGCAGCCATGCAAGTGTCAGTTGTGAGACGTTGTGTGGAGAAGGCCTGCCAAAATGGCCCCCAACCAAGACAATTCTATCACCCTATTGAGGTAATAAGTAAGACACGATTCGCAGCCACTTGGTTGCCGTTTTAGAGCTCCCTCCAACTGGGTACGAGGGATGACCCTTTTGGCTTCTTTTTGCTGTCTTAGACTCTATTAACCCCCCCCGAGACAAGCAAAAATGCAAGAGCGGCAGTGGCGCGCCCACGCTGTTGCAGCAACTCGCCCTCTCTCACGCAGCCCTTTTGTTTCTCAACGCCCTTTCTTGCTCCTGGCAATTTAACCATTGGAGGAGTGGAGGTGGATGACTGACTCTGAGTACTATGCTCTGTGTTCTGTACACGCACGGAAGAAAGAGCGCTTTTGTTTGCTTCTTTTAGCAGCTCAGAACTATTATAAATATCCGGTCCTTTCACCTCTCAGGACATTTGATTTTTGGAAGATCAGCATCAGCAACAGCATCAACAACTCTCACATTCTTTTCACTCTTTTACACTCTTCAAACCACCACGCTCTTTTTAAAAAGCCAAAAACCGACAAAATGTACGCCTCTACCGTCTTCATTGCTCTCGTCGCTGCCGTCTCTGCCGCACCCCACCGCCCCAACGTCAAGAGCGTCTCTGTCCAGGAGGTCGGCGATGTCTGCGGCAACAACAACAGCATTCACTGCTGCAATGCCGAATCTGACGATAGCGTTCGCGGTGGCCTGCTCGGCCTCGATCTCTCCAACGTCCTGAGCGGCTGCAACGACATCTCTGTCCAAGTCCTCGGCCTCTTGCTCCCTGCTCAGGACCACTGCAACCAGCAGACTGTCTGCTGTGGCGAGCAGGAGCAGAACGTAAGCTATTCTCTTTACATTCATACGTGATGCGACATATGGCTAACAAGATCTCAGGGCCTCGTCAACATTGGCTGCTTGCCCATCAACCTCCTCTAAGCGAGTCCCGCGGGCGATGATAATGGCGAGTTAAGACAGGTTGCTCTGTCGATGTACGACCCTACTTATTCACTTCTATTATTTTCTTTATATATTCTATTATAATATATAAAACCCTTTCCATAGCTTTTTTTATACAACACCAATTTAAACCCTGTCTCTTATTCCCTGGGTGATTAAATTAAACAAGTTATACTACGAATGGCTACAACCTTTCTATACTATACGTAATAGAACAGGCTACGTCAGAAAGGCCTACCATTTAGCGTTTCTATAAAGCAGCTTAAACCTGATACCACTCTTCTGTTATAGCAACCGCACTGTCTTGATACCCGTAGATTTGAGGTTTGGCAGGTCCTTCAGTGTAAGCTGTTGACTTATTCGGACAAGTTGCGTCTTTGTCAGCTCAAGCGCCGGTAAATTGTGTAGCAATAACGTTTCGCCGCTGCTGTATTGGATATTGGTGGATTTAAGCTGCGGCAGGTCTCGCAAAATGATGTTACCGGAATGTCTCACGTCACCCGGAATATTTAGGCTTGTAATGGTGGCCGTGGCGTGCTCCGAATCGCAACTGTTGCATATCTCATTTGTCAAAACACCAAAATACGAAAGTCCTTTTATCTCAAGATCACCGGTAAAGTGATGACCTATTTAGATAGTACCATTCGGCTTTTTATAGTACTGAATACTATCCAAGTCTGTTTGCCGATTAATGGTTATGGTTTCATCGCAGCCAGATTCCCCCCTGCAATATCTCAGTAAGCGCTATCTTACGCATTTCGACATCATATATGATACTCACGTGTAGCACTTATGAACCAAACGAGAAAGAGGTAACACCTTCTCATAATACCTTGAAGATCCCAAACTTCAATTAAACACCAATCAATTTCATTAGCAATCTCGAAAGGGGAAGAGATGGCTTACGGTTGATGATTCGTAATTTGGCACGGTCACGCGCAGCATAAAGGGTCGCTGTTCGGGGATGCTCGTAAAGTATATAGTACGCACACGAGGCTAGCTACTGCTAGTACTTTGTCGTCGGACCTGGTACTTTGCCCTTCTAGTATGGTCCCGAACCATGCTGGCTCGGTAATAACGCTGATAAAGTATCATTTAGGGAATCATATTGCGCCGTCATAATCACACCGTTAACGCCGCACTATCGGAATAGCACCCTTGCTAGTGGTCCGAATGTGCAGGATGGCTGGATTGATGGCGTGTGGCCACCCCAAAAGTTCTTTCGACAAGCTAGGCTCTCGAAGTCGCACATTGGCCGCAAGGATGGTTCAGAAGGAGCATTCCAATTAATCCAGGCGATGGCTTGAGCGATGGATTCTATTTAATGAATTCTTTGAGCATCTTGCCTTGTAAGTGCGCCATGTAGACGGCATTTTCCTCGCGTGGAGTCACACTGTTGCTCTAAGTTAGTACAGTAATCAATCTCGGTATGGAGAATCAGGACGCTACAAAAAGCGGTGACAGTAATTAACACAATTCTTGCCTGATTGGGAAGTCTTTGAAATGACCAGAGGCTTAGTAAGTGTATACAAGATATATATTTAAATGATCTTTAGTCGTTTCTGACGTAAAGACGTTTTACTACCTGTCCTTCGCGGTATCTCCCAAGCTCGGTAAAACCTGCCGCGTTGGACCGCCTCATCGCGGATTGGAAAAAAGACAAATCGCATCTCCTGACTGCCACCAGTGGCGAAGTATCCGACGCCGTATAAGAGGAAGATGGCCCACTGTGGAATGTATTCGGGGAACTTGGCCTGCCCCGTCAAGCCGCGCCCCTCGTATTGATGCCCGTCGACCTCGCCGCCAACGACGCGGTTCGCAAAGTCGCTCATGCCAAGCCCTTCCCTGACACCCAGCTCGTACCACATCATGCATAGTGTGCTGCGTCTCGAACCGCCACTTCTTGTCCTGGGACGGCGAGGCAAACTCGAAGACAGCACCTGTGTTCTTATCGTCATAAGTGCCTGAAATCTCGCCGTCAAAGTTGTACTTGTCGTAGACGTAGTCCTCAGTGTTGGAGACATTCCTGACTCCCGTACCGACCAGCAGCTGGTCATTGTAGAACAGACGGCGCGAGGTGAACTTCTTGCCCATGTTCGCGCCTACGCGGGACACTACGTGCCAGTAGGCGATGGTATAAGGCCCTGCCCAGGCACGAAGGGTCACCCAGCTCTCGCTGAGCCCGAGCCAGCCTTGTTTGGCCCAGAGCCGGGCAGAACCACCTCTGCCGCTGAAGGATAGCTTGGCGCCCGATCTCATGACGGCATCCATCTCGACCAGGCCGCCGGCCACAGGGACGCTGTAGTAGAGATCGGGCGAGAGCTGGGCCGCTTCGGCACTGTTCCCGCCCTTTGGGTCGGGGGCCGAGCCGTCTGCATGGACGGGAGGCGTGGTGGCTGACAGCTTGTAAGTGCCGCGGATCCCCGGCGAGTCGAACACGAGCTTGGTATGCTTCAGGTCTTTGGTTGTATAGAACGAGTACGATTTGCCGGTGCTATTCCAGAGGCCGTAAGTATATCCGGGTTGGTCGAGGATGATGGACTCATTGAGATACTCGAGCACTTGGTGGTGCTTGCCGCCTGGGCTGGTCACGAACATTTCCATGCGCAGATTACCCTTGCCGAAGAAGTAGTACGAGTAGTCTCGGGAAAACATCACCATCATGGGGAAACTGCCCGTATGGGAGATGTCATCGAATTCCCACTGCTCTCAGTTCGTCTTGTTGATTGCGGGAGTGATCTTGACCGAGTTTATCGGATCGGACGGCGACACTGAAAACGCATTGGGGCCATCAAGCACTTCGTAGGCAGTGCTCCTGCTAATCGTACACGAAGCGTCGTCCCATTTCGGCGTAAAGTCGTCATTGGTAGGGAATTCCGACGACCCAAGGGGAACTTGGTACAGGTTTGCAGCGGCAAATGAGTATAAGAGCGCTGCATGGGCAAGCGTCTTGAATGTGATTTTGCCAAACATTTTCGGCGTAGTTCCAGATTCGAGCTACTACCTAATCATTGCCCAGAGAAATGATCAGAGCAGAGAAACATCTCCACCAGCTGCCTTTTCCTTATAGGGTGTAAGCCTACATCCATGGCATTTCGCCTCCCTCCTAGCCCTGCAACAAATACAGAAAGCCCCGACGTCTCCTGGGAAGCACTCGACCAGCACCAGGAAAAGTCCCGACCGCACTCGATCTTTCTAGCCCCGAATTCCAAAGGACACCAGAAACCGACACTTTGTGGCCATTTTTGCTCGGCCCGATAGAGAGGGTTAGCAAACTTCTCGACCGGAGTGAAAAGCAGAGAGCTGCGACTTGGCCACGCCATGAAGCTCAGTGAGTAGGCATGGAGCATTGTGCCTTCTGCAGAGCACTACATCATGGCGGCAGCGATTCTCCCAGCGCTTCCTCCATCGCGACAGGCTGTCGTGCAGTCGGCCGAGACACCCGGGTCGTTCGAACTCCGCACTGACCTACCCATGCCGGCCATGCCGCCGGACCACGTCCTCATCAAGGTGAGCGCGCTGGCGGTGAACCATTGCGGCTACAAGATGCTGGCTCGAGTGCATTGTCCCGGCGCGGTCGTGCGCGTCGGCGACGCCGTGGCTCGTACGCCCAGTGGCCTGAGGATCGGCGATCGCGTGGCCGGCGCCCAGATGGCATCTGAAGCCCGCCGGCCCTGGTCAGGTGCCTTCACTGAATACATTGCCGAGAAGCCCGACAACCTTTGGCGTGTGTCTGGGCACTTCTCGTGGGAACAGGCGGCGTCGATCGGCTGTGCCGTGGCCAGCAGTGTGGGAATGGCGCTTTGGTGGGAGATGAAGCTGCCCGGAACGCCCGAAGAGCCGACCCCAGATCCCAAGTTTGTTCTCGTCTATGGGGGCTCTACGGCCAGCGGCACCTTTGCCATTCAACTATTGGAAATATGAGTCGCGTGTGGTTTCCGTTGTAATGAGTACAAGAAGATTGATCTAGTGCGCCCTCAGGTCCGGCTATCGAGTCGTCACGACTTGCTCTCCCAAGAAACTTCGAGCTGGTGAGAGAGTACGGGGCCGAGAAGGCCTTTGACTATCACTCGCCGACGTGTGGGGAAGATATACGGGCATACACCAAGAACACGTTGGAATACGCGCTAGACATCATCACGGAAGCGAGGACCATCCGCCACTGCTACGCGGCCATTGGGCGTGGTGGCGGCAGATATATTGGATTTGAGCTCCTGCCGGACGATATGATGGCCACGATGCGCAAGGCCGTCAAGCCGACCTGGGTCATGGGCTTGGAGTTGGCCGGGCTCGAGCTGGAGCTACCGGGAGGGTATTATCGCAAGGCAAACCCCGAGCTACACGCCTGGCTTCCCGTGTGGATCAAGCGTTTCGCCGCCTTGCTCGAGTCTGGAAAATTAAATCCACATCCCATACAGGTGAATCGTGGCGGACTAGCAAAGGTAATTGATGGCATGGCGGCTTTACAGCGCAAGGAGGTCTCAGCTCAGAAGCTGGTATATCCCTTGTGCGATTAGGCACAAGGTACCGTATTCATAAATAACTCATGTATTAGCTACTCGTCGAGAAATGCCATCGACTCCTTGATACTGGCTCGTATCGACTCTACGTACGACTTGGTACCGCGCCGTGACCTGACATCCTCTTGGGCCATAACAGCCCAAAACAACCGTGCTCGATCTGGACGGGAGAATATCCCTTGGCTGGCCGCGGTGGGTGAGTCAGCCGCTTTGCCCGAGAGGCAGTATTCGGCTGGTATCCCCATACAACGCTCCAAGGTCTGTAACTGTACGTGGATGGCGTCGAGAATTCCCATAGCATACAACTTTAGCGGCATGTCCTGAAGCGAAGAGATTCCGCCGATGCGGAGCACCGATTTGACCTTGATGGACTCGTACGACTCGGGCGGCGCCTGGCAGATGTATTTGTACACGCGGTGGAATAGGGAGTCGAAAAGCCTCATCAACGCAAGGTAGCTAGACAGAACCAAGAGCAGGATCTCCGTGCTGAGCGCATCCCCGCTCTGGGTCTGTATCTCAGTCGCCGGCGTCAAGTTCTGGAGGATGTCGATGAGGTTTTTGCTACATGTAAGAACTGACGCTACCGGATTCTCGACATCTAGGCCCGCATCCTCATCCTTGCAGCGCTGCAGGACCTTTGAGGGCTCTGAGTAGTATGCGTCAACCGTCGCAATACGCCGGTCCATCTCCTCTCGAAACCCCACCAGGGAGCTTGCCGCGGTGAAGCATTGTGGTGACGGAGTCGGAGGCAGAACACAATCCTCATGATCAACGTGGAGATTAATATCCATATCGAAGGCAGTGCTGGAATCGCCGCCCATGTAAAGCATCGCGTTGAGTCCATCATCTGAACTGAGGAGGCCATGAAGCTGTGATGGGCCGCTCAGCTGATTCGCTAGGGAGAGGATCTCTTGGCCCGGCGCATGGCTTTGATCGATCGAAGGGGAGCCGAAGAAAATGGAGCTATCGCCCGATCCTACCCAGAAATCTGGCTGCGGCGCGTCCGCCAACATCGACATGCGGTGGGGCCGCTGCGAGGAGACGTTGGCAGGGCTCGCGGCGTTATCCCCTGGAGAGCCATCTCCGCCGGCGCGACGCTCCTTGGGTGGTCTTCCGGGGTGGCCAGAGGCGCTTGTCACGCACCTCGCGCCGACGTAGCAGCAGCGGGCGCACGGCGCCATGCTGTCTTTGGTGCGGAGGCATCGAACGCGCTTTGCTCTGCACTGGTCGCAGGCGGAGCGCCTGGCGGCGTTCTTGAGCATTGCTGATATTGTGCCTGCAGAGACACGAAACAGCGAGTGTGACGCGACCGGGCTGAGGCGAAGATCTTGTATGGCTAGTCTGGTAGAATAGGCTAGGCAACTAACTAAACACCTCGTGATGAATGTCGATGTTGGTTGTTAGTGGATTACTGTGGAGATGAGCTACCGATGCGAGGCTCCAGAAAAACCCTCCTCGGAGGTTTTGGCGGCCAGCCAATCAGCAAAATTAGCGAGCCCAGAGCGCGGGGCAAAGTGATATGACCACCCCCTGTCAAGTTCCGATTTCGCACTAAAAATACAGTGGGTTCCAGCGACGGGGTAAATATTAAACGAGGTTGGACTCGCGCCTCTATACCTGTTTGCCTCGCTCTAGCATTTTTCTTCCTTCTTAGGGGGCAAGGACAAATAGAACAAAATAGACATTACTTGGTAGTTATGCGACATGACTTTCATGAGTACCGGCCGTTTATGTTTGTCTTGCTCCAACAGCTACGTCTTTTTTAGGGCTCAAGACGAATATCAACTCTGCAACTCTGGAGTTTCGTGCAGGAAGACTGCAATCGCGATCCCTAATCACGTCAGCCGCAAAATACAAGGCCGTCATGCCGCTCTCGCACCCAACCATCAGGTTATTAGAGGTGTGCCGGGGTAGACATGTATCCAACGAAACCCTCCGCGGCCTTCGCCCAAAGAGCACGGAGTCACTCAAGCCGTGCGCTCCACGAAGTAATTAAGGGACGTCTTTCGGCTTTAAATAGGTAGGTACTACGGTTCCTCGGAAGGGATGTCAGGTGCGACTATTTTTCAAAGCCTCTATCAAACTTTCAGCAACAAAGACCCCAGACCACCTTAACATCCGTAATACAGCGGTACCTGCCACTTTCGCGCACAATGGCACAACAAGATGCGGCCGCCTCGACTCTAGAGTCTAAAGAAGCTTCGCTTGATGCCCAGGATGCGACTACGGAAAAGAACCCGCCAACGTTTCAGAAGGGACCGAGATTCTGGGCCATCATTGTTGTTCTCTCTTTCATCAGTCTCCTTACATCTCTGGAAGCCACAGTCACCTCGACGGTCATGCCATCGCTCGTTGCCGACCTGGGTGGTGGCGAAAGCTTCATCTGGGTGTCTAATGCATACTTCTTGACCATGTAAGCCTTCCCGCCCTCCCCCGCCTCTGAGGACAGAGACTCGGCTGCCTCAAACTCGAGCCTCTAGCCCGGATTCCTTCTGTATCTAATCGACTGTGAGACTGAATTCATGTAGGACTTCTCTAATGCCCATGTATGGCCAGCTTGCAAACGTGTTTGGCCGCCGGTGGCCCCTGATTATATCAGGGTTGCTCTTCATGCTTGGGAGTGGTGTT
Organism: Lecanicillium sp. S3808; assembly: GCA_023628775.1. Classification (NCBI taxonomy): domain Eukaryota; kingdom Fungi; phylum Ascomycota; class Sordariomycetes; order Hypocreales; family Cordycipitaceae; genus Lecanicillium; species Lecanicillium sp. S3808. The sequence goes on from JAMAJY010000058.1 coordinate 19,590, forward strand.
TGTGGCGGGTGAGTTTCTGCTTCCTCAACACCTGGTTGGGGAGCCATGTCGGCCCAATGTAGCTCAGCGTCTTTGCTGACGAGACGCGTAATGCACAGAGCCACCAACATGGCGGCGATGATCGGCGGTCGAGCGGTACAGGGGATCGGAGCCGCGGGTATCGGCGTCCTCTGCGAGATCGTCATCTGCGACCTGGTGCCACTCCGCGAGAGAGGCACCTACATGGGCGCCGTGTTTGGCATGGTCGGCATCGGAGCCGCCCTCGGTCCTCTCTTTGGTGGGCTGATTGTCAGCTACAGCACTTGGCGCTGGGCCTTCTACATGAGTCTGCCCATTGGCGGTGTTGCGACTGTGCTGCTGTTTGCCTTCTTGCAAGTCAAGTATGACAAATCCCAGACGTTGGCCACCAAGTTATCGAGCCTTGACTGGCTGGGGAACACCGTATTCGTTGGCGGCACTGTCCCGGTGCTGATTGCCCTTGGCTGGGCAGGAGGGCATTACCCGTGGTCATCTTATCAGGTCCTCGTGCCGTTTGTCGTCGGTCTGGCCACGATGGGAGCCTTCGTCGTGCTTGAAGGGAATGCCCGTCTTACGCCAAATCCCATCATGCCCCTCCACCTCTTTAGCAATTCCGTTAGCTCCACTGTCTTTCTCCTCACCTTTTTTCACGGCATCGTCACCATGTGGGCCCTCTACTTCCTCCCGGTCTATTTTCAAGGCGTTCTCGCCGTAAAAGCCTACAAGGCCGGCATCTATCTTCTCCCCACTATCCTCGCACTCCTTCCGGGTGCCATCATCGGCGGGCTGCTCCTCAGCAAGTTCGGCCGCTATAAGCCCATTCTAACTGCCTGCTTTGCCTTGATCGTCGTCGGCTTTGGCCTCTTCACGCTCCTGGACGAAAACTCGAGCACAGGCGCCTGGATAGGCTACCAGGTCCTCGAGTCCGTCGGCGCGGGCTTCGGCATGGCGTCCATGCTCCCGGCGCTGCTGGCCCCGTTGACAGACAAGGACACGGCACTGGCGACGGCTACATGGGGCTTTTTGCGCACTTTCGGCATCATGTGGGGTGTTGCCGTCGCCGGCACCATCTACACTAACCGGGCCGCCCAGCTGGCCGGCTCCGGCGCCATCAGCGATGCAGCGGTGGCCGCCGAGTTCATGGCGGGCGGCGCATACGCGGCCGCTGAACAACACTTTCTCGACTCACTAGGGGCACAGACACGGGCTGAGGTCGTCACTGTGCAGAGCACCGCACTCAAGCGGTCCTGGCAGGTTGCCATTGCCTTCGGCGCGGCGGGCTTCATCGCCGCCGCAGTAATGAAGCAGATATCGCTCAGAAAGGAGAACGACACCGAATTTGGCATGATAGAGAAGAATCACAAGCCTATCGAGGAGGAGGCAAGAGGTACTACAGAGAAGGAGGCCCCAGCGGTAGTATAGTTACACCATCGCCGAAATGCACAAATAAGGTAACATTCAAAAGACTTAGGCGGACAGGTATTGGAGGTATTGGCGTGTGCATGCAAAGGGACGCTTCTCTTTTGCTTCTGAGGAAGACGTTTTATATATAGAGACCCTCTTCCCCTTTGGGGGATTGAGCGACTACATGGCTCGACCAGAGACTATTATATTTGGCAACCACCTCTTTTATGTTACAATGCCGAAGACGATACTGCCATTATCAAAAGTCTAGCTGGAAAGTATAACCCTCTATACAGCACATTAAAGAACAGTGAACAAGCCTGCCGGTATCACTATTCGCACCTCCTCATTAAGAGAATGTTTATTAGCGTTTCTATATCACCGACCTCTCCATCTAAAAACAGACAGACTAGGCCGCGGAAAGAACTCAGCCTCAGATAAAGGTAGGTAGAACCTGGTAGAATCCTAGTCAATTATTACTTATTTCTTAAGCAATTCTAGGTCTATAATAATATTATTTACTTAAAGATTTATTATAGTAGAAGGCTAAACCTTATATCTCTCATAGCTTTATCAATAATAGCCAAGCATCTGACTTTCTGATGAGATACTATGAAGGGAAGACCAATAGTGTATCAATCATATCAAATAACTATTATTAAATAATAGAGCACCCCACCCCACCAAGATCACCCCAAATATTTGATTTTATCATACTTAGTTTCTTTAGGTAACTATAGGATTCACCACTACCTCAAGATCTTAATTACTAAACTACTTTCTCATCATACAATACTCTACCATCCTTTTCTTTCTCAGTAGCAGAACATCTGCCTTCGTCATCAGCGACTACAGCGACAAACTCAGCAACGACTGGCCCAGCAACAAATGTCATAACTACGACATTGGTACCAGCCTCAATATCAAAGCAACAAAGGCTTTACCCTGGAAAGAAGAAACGCAGTATTACTTATGTCCATTGCAGGAATGAAATTATTAATCAGCTTTCGGCGACGTTGACTCCATCTTTTTCGGCGATAGTAATAGAACAACCGACGGTCCCGTCATCGCGGAAAGTCACCGCGGAATTCGGCCACTACACCAATAGTAAGAAGCACTTAGAAACTCTCCCCTCCTAACCACAAAAAAAATAAAAAATAAAAAAATAAAGAGCATCTAGAGTCTCTGTTAAAACCCAAAGGCTGTACAGTATCGTCCTACAGCACGCTGACGGAGGTCGAGGGCGGGACTTTCAGGGTTAGAGAAAGAAGTCAAATGCCTGGGGCGCTTCGCTAATCAGATAACCGGGCGCATAACGACGAAACTCCCGCGGCGGCCGATGCATGTTAGGCCACCGCATTAATGGAGTCGATGCTCGCGGGCCATTTTCTGAATGCCAAGGAATCCCATTCTCCATCTGCAACGTCCGAATTATGCCAAGTCCAGATTCGGTGCCGACTCAAAAGTCTCTAGCCAGCTCGTCAACCAGCGGTCTCATCATGAATCTAAACACCATATTCGGGACTTTTCCACCTGGCAATATACATGTCTGCTGGCCCTTTTCGCACATTTCAACGAAACCTTATCTCGACGTGTTTCTGTTGCTGGCTTGTTTACCACCTCACTATTTCACCTAACCGTAGACCGTTGCAAGCTACGCAAGTCACCTGCGAGCGTTAGGCTCTGGACAACTGACACACCACACCTACGATACTTTCACCCGGACTAGTCCCACAGCCCTGGATCAAGATGGCTACTCCATCAAATGTGTCTATGGATGATTTTCGGGGTACCTGGATATTGGTGAGCAGCCCATATTGACCATCGCGGATCTCCTCCCAACCGTTTGCCAGGTTCTAACGATTTCCTAGAGCAGCACCCTTTCCGACTCGTTTGATCAAGCTTTCATCTTCCAGGGCATGCCATGGATTTTGCGACAACTTGCCAACAATACCACGCTGAGGATGAGAACGAGTTATGACACCACTGAGACCGGGATAAAGGGATTTTATCTCACCCACATGGCATCCATTTCAATTTTACAGCTCAGCGAGGAGACGGAAACACGCTACCTGGATGGGCGAGAGGAGTTCCACTCCTCAAGTGTGTTCGGTGTGGCTTCAGCTCAAGCACGGCTGATTAATCTATCGCCTACTGCCACTGGCAAAGACGGAAAGACCCTAGATCCTTTCCTGATTGACGGGTTCCTAAAGGAAGGGGAACCAGGCGCCGAGAATAACTTGTATGATTTGATTATTCATCAGAGTAAGGGATCGTCTATGGAACAGGTTTGGGGTTTTGGTATGGTTGAGGACTCGCGACGGCTCTTGAGGAAGATCATTATGAGGAAGGGTGACAAGGCGTCTTACATGTCAATTTGGTATGACTGGATGAGATGAGAGGCTGGTGGAGCCTTGTAATGTCTTGTGCTGTTCGAGGTATTTGTCCATCCACTGCTAGCGTCGATCGTGAAATCTGATTTGCCTGCTATAACAATTAATTAGGGTCCCAGAAGAGCCAATGCTGCTACACATGTAGCGTGTGCACATTGGGTGTCATACCTGCAATATTTGCCACGGTGAGGGTCTGAGGATGGCAACAACTGCCACATTTTCCGTTTTCTTATACCCGACCAGAGATGCATCAATGAGGTTGTAGAAAGGCGCGAGGTATTTAATAAAGGACTTAGCCGCCTTTGGCGTGAAAGTCCCCGCTATAAAAAGTTTATAATTTAATTATAAAAATAACTAAAATAATATTAATATTTATTTTAGAAAATATATTTTATTAAATATTATCTTATTTAAAATATATTAATTAAATAATAAATATATTCTAGCTTTTCTTAGATATTCTATATAAATTTATTTCTACTAAAAGTCCTTTTAGGAATAAGCTAGATATTTTTGATTTAGTTTATAAGGAAATAGAGCTTAAAGATCTTCTTAGTAATTCTAAGAAAAGCTAGTATAATCTTTTATTAGAAATAAATAAAATAATAGCAGATATAATATAGAATAGGTATAATAAATATATTATAGATGCCAAGGGCTCTTCCTAATATATATGCGATATTATAGGCTATCTCCTGCTATACTCGCCTTATACGCCTGTATAGCAACCTCATAATGTTCATGTAAGATAGAGTGAACGCCGGAGCCTTGCGCACTCCTGCCGCATCTTCCTGGATTCCGACTCTGAAAATTTCCAGGGTTCAGGTACAGGGCAACACCAGCCTACAGCTACTCTTCTTATTGCAAGTCACTGAACATATGGTTGAGCGTATTACCGCGACCATTATGGGAGTTTTGAATATTACAGGTCTCGGAGATGGCGCGATAATATGTGCAAATCACTGCCCAGGCCGCGTCGCTGAGGCGAAGCAATCCACGCAATGCAGGCACTTCCTTGGTTCCGCAAAAGGTTGCGTCCGTGGAAACCATGTCTCAGTTGAAAGAGTTTCTCGGTATAAAGAGATCTTGGACGTTGCAATCCAACAGGAAGACTTGGAAGGTTCCATCACAGGGTGCAGAAGCATCCATTCACTGAGAGAAGATCTCAACAAGCTGGTCAAGTCGCTGAAGGAGCCCATGTTTTCATGATGATATATACAAAGACAAGACCACGAGAATCCATTTCCCGCATGTTTACGAGTCATAATAGTGCCTAGCAGGCTATAAATATACATCTTTTCCTCAGTATCTATGAAACTATGAGGCATGAGATGGGTTGCGGTGCGCGAGCCAACTCACCCCCCCTTTAACACCAGGAATATCTAGCAACAGCTTTCTTGCGCTTACAATCTCTTCTGAAACCAGGCCAGCACGCTGAGCCATCTTCATCTTCACGTCGTCCGTGAAGTTGGGAAGGTTGAGTCGCCTCTGCGTGCAAGTCAAGTCCATGTGCATACCATCGGCTTGGGGGCTTGCTCCATGCCGCCTTCCATGCCTCCACACCCCCAGAGCCTCCTGTAGTTGGTCAAAGAACTCTGCTGCCATCATTACAATAAGGAGCATCTGCATGGCAATGGCGCTGGGCGTGGGCGGGGTAAATGATCCGATGCGTAGCTCTGGCAGCAAGATGGTTTTGCCATCCTTGCCCACCGGAGTAATGCTGTGTGTTATGCAGCGGTGCATGTGTGCAAAGATGGTTTCGTAAATGTCAAAGACGCGGCTCGAGCATGACATGACGAGGAGCACTGTGCTTTCGTCGGGAAAGTCGGCATTGGTAGCGGGCGTTCCTGTCGAGGAACTGGGGTATAGGAATTTCAGAATATCAATGAGGGACTGTGTCATCTGAAACGTCCTGTCAATAGCAAAGACTCTGCCGTCGAGGGAGGGCAGCTTGTCCAAGGTCACTGCGTTTCCCGGTGGCAGTGCCTCAGCGTGCTCGAACAGCTGGACATTCAGGTCTGCCAGTTTCCGTACATAGGTGGTCCCATCGAATGCAGCCTCGCCGGCCGCCAGCTGGTCGTCCGCCGAGACGGCAGAAGATGACGGCGTCGGCATCCCTGCACCAGGGGCCTCTGCAGCAATTTTGGGCATCCTGAAGGACCAGTCTGGCGAAAGCAGCGAATCAGATCTCAGGCCCAGACGCGGCTGTGAGAACAGCTCCAACCCAAATCCCAGCGACCCCGAGTCGAGATCCATGCCCACACCGGCATGCGCCATGCTCAACCCGGCGGATTCAAACTGATCTGTAAACGTAATGTCATTCCGGAATGAGCCCCTCGCAGGCTGCTCACCCGGGACGCTGGCGCACGCAGCACTGACGCTGCCGTGCCCGGCCTCGTCATGGAAGAGCGATAGCCTCTCGACGGGGTCTGCACCTATGTCAGCGTTATTTCCTTGCTCGTCATTGTTAATCATAGACCCATGAAAGAAGGCGTCCCGCGTGTCATGGTTGGCTGAGCCCGTAGCCACCTGCTCGCTAGTGATGCCTGACCCGTCCACGGCTGACGCGCCCGCAGTAGCACCAGACCGGCGCTGCTGACGGGGGCTAAAAATACATTCGTAGCTGCTGGCTACGCATCTGCTGCAGCGGTTCTCTCCGGGCTGACGGCGACACTTTTGCTTTTGCGCATGGCAGCGATCACAGGCGAGCCGTGGCGCGGGCGGGAAGTTGCGTGGTCGCGGCATTCTTGATGCAGTCAGACTCTGACTCACTATCTCATTATTAAGGAAGCAAGGAGCAGCGGCGGAGCTGAGAGGGACAAGTCTATGAGTTATCAACGACTTACCGTGGCGCAACATGGCGGAGGAAGAAAGATGGTGGCGCGCGCACCATCAGCTTCGCGTGTTGAAGCGTTGGTCAGCCTTTGTTCCCGCTTCCGGTTGCTCGTGCATTCACCCCAACGACGGAACCACTAAACTACAGCCAGCCTCTCCCCACCTCAGCCCGCCGTGTCCTGCTAGTTACCTATTCATACGCTACTATTAACTATCTGAACAGATGCCCTCGTGCGGCCTCCGGGTCAACAATGCGTGGATACACGCACTACGGCCTTGTCGCACCGCTAGCAGGCGGCGCCTAACGGCGAAACGGGCAACCACCGACAGGGTACATAACGCCGCGAGGGTCCCAACACACATAACGCCGGGACCGGTCCAGTTTATAGGTACAGCTCGCCGAACCCGATCATGTCGCCCCTCTGGCACACAGGTGCCACGCCGCCTACAACGCTCACTGGCTAGTGGAGCTTTTGCGAAGTCGGCGGCATACTGGCTGTTCGTCTTTCCTTGCCCGAATGTAACTACGGCAAGCATGGCCGGATGACGAGACGCCAGGGCTGGGCTATCTTGTTACGAGTACGTCTGTATACTCTGAGAATCCTCTGGCCCCGTTCCGTCTCACGCTACGTCCGACATGCTTACCGGGGATACGGAGTAAGTAATGGGACGCCGTGAAAAAGACGCAACGCAAGCCGGCGTTTCGGCCATTGCGGCATGACGGCTCTGTGGTTGAACATGTTGAGGAAATTGGACTCTCGCGGTAATAGGTCCTGGCCTGCGCTTACTTAGGGCGTCTTTTTGCAGACAGCAACCTGTCACTGTAGAGCAACAAGAAAATCTATCTCCCCTTTCTCTCACACTATCTACTTTTCTGATTACTCGCAAATCATTTATCCCTCTCTCCATCTAACATCGTCCATCGACCACCTGTGCAATGGCTCCCACCACCGACGCAGACCCGGAGCTGGCAACTGGCGTCATCGACGGAGATGGCAGCAGCCAAGGGGCTCAGCGTAAAAGCGAGGAAGAGAACTTTGCAAAGGGAAAGTCGTGGAAATTCTGGGCCATCTTCCCGGCACTCATGATTACCACCTTGCTCTCTGCCATGGAGATAACGGTCCTTTCGACGGCAATGCCGACAATCATTCACAAATTAAGCATTGGCAAAGATTACCCCTGGGTGGTCAACGCGTATCTGCTCACAGGGTGCGTCTCGTCTGCCTCCGCTTCACCCGCCGACAAGGGTGTATTGCTAACTGCCTGCTTCAACCTTGTAGTACGGCCTTCCTGCCTGCCATGGGCCAGCTTGCTGACATCTTCGGTCGTCGTTGGCCGATGCTTATCAGCGTCGCCATCTTTACACTCGGTAGTGGTCTTGCGGGCGCCGCCAACGACGAGGCGCTTCTTGTGACCGGCCGTGCAATCCAAGGTCTGGGTAGCGGAGGGCTGAACATGCTCGTCGACCTCATCATCTGCGACCTGGTGCCTCTTCGTGAGCGCGGAAGGCTTGTGAGCTTGGTCAACCTCATCTTTGCTATTGGCCTCTTTGTTGGCCCCTTTGTCGGCGGCAGTATCGTCGAACACTCTTCGTGGCGATGGGCCTTTTGGCTTAGTCTTCCAATTGGCGGCGCGTCAATCATTTTGCTCTTCTTCTTCCTGCAGGTCAACTCGGTCCGCGCACCGTTAAAGGAGCGCCTAAAGAGTCTTGATTATATTGGAACAGCTATTCTTATTGGCTCTGCCTCAGGTGTCCTCTACGCGTTGACATATGCTGGGGCCGAGTTTTCGTGGATAGATGCACGTATCCTTTCGTCGCTCATTATTGGCATTCTCGGGCTTATTGGCTTTCACTTGTACGAAGCCTCGCCACTCTGCAAGCATCCCACTGTCCCACCACGCATGTTCTCGAACCGCACCACCTCTATTGCTCTCTTTGCCACATTTACCCACGCTTTGATGATGCTCTGGTCACTATATTTCCTGCCAGTCTACTTCCAAGCCGTTCAGCTGGTCAGCCCCAGTGTCTCAGGCGTGCACATCTTGCCCACAGTCCTCGGCATGGTCCCTGCTGCTCTCCTGGCTGGCCAGTATCTGGCCAAAACAGGAACATACAGGCTCATGGTGACCCTTGGAGCGGTTGTTTTCGCCGCAGGCCTTGGGTCTCTGGCTGCGCTGCGCTTTGATTCTCCCAAAGCAATGTGGATATGCCTCCAAATCATCCCGTCGCTCGGTAACGGCATCCTCGCCACTGTGCTCCTGCCTGCCACCCAAGCTGGTCTCACAGACGACGACAATGCTACCTCCACGTCTACTTGGTCATATATCCGAAGCTATGGTGCTATCTGGGGAGTCACTATTCCGGCAGCAGTTTTTAACAACAGCTTTGACAGGAGCATATGGAAGGTTACCGATCCCATCGCCAAGGCTAGTCTGAGTGGCGGCAACGCTTACTCACTAGCATCGCGGGATTTCATCGGCTCTTTTCCTAAACCTGTTCAGGCCCAGATCATTGATGTTTTTACGGACGCGTTGCAGGTATCGTGGGCCGTTGCGGCGGGGATAATGGGTCTCACTGCTATTCTCACGCTCTTCATGCGGGACATTCCCCTACGTGCCTCTTTACAGACACAGTTTGGTGTTAACGACAGCATGAAGACGGACAAAGCAAAGGAGAAGAAGAGCGAGAAAAGCTAGAACCCCTAGGATTTATATTCCTGTTTCCGTTTACTACGATATATTATTCTATGGTATCTTGCTCGGAAGCCAAGGAGGGCCGCCTTGTTTCCTATGTACTTGATATTGTAGAGTAACTTGACATTATCTAGCCCCGTAATAGACACATATACAATAAATCTATTTGCCCTCGAATTATTATTAACTTTTGTTTATTGATCATCATTTTTAGCATTACCTCGGTATTATTTATGTGAAGTTTTTGCAGGCTACTGTACAGGCTGACCCTGTTCACCTGATAGGAAGTTTGCGCTATTGTGCAGGCTGGGGAAATATAATGACATTAAGCCTCTCACTCTCGGAACCACCGAACACTCTCCCAAGTTTCTATATATTCGGGACAGAGTAACTGAGTAAGTCTATATATACTACGGCATATCATAGCTTGCTTAACCAAATAGATATAAGCTATCTCATTTTCCACCTTTAGAAGGGCCTATATAGCCATAAATGGCGATTACTCTTGCAATATCCTTGCCACTTTTAGCCACGGCTTTACGACAGGGATACCGCGTTCCGTCGATTTCAGTAAACCCCCAAAGGCCCTGAGTTTCCCAAGAGGGTATTATCCTCTTTAAATAATCTTCTTCCTAGTGCCTATAATTTAAATCTAGCCCTAATCCTGGCCCTGGCTATATATAATCTCTTTAATATTAGCCCTAATTCTATTATATAGATCTATTTTAATAATATAGGCTATAAAATATATCTAAATTAATAAATCTATATTAATGTGAAAAACCAGGACTCGGGTCCTGGCCTCCCCTTTCGGGACAAGGGTCCCATAAAAACCGGCCAGATGTTCTTCCAATGCCGGGACCCCCCCCCCCCCCCCCCCTTTTCCCCCTCCTCTTACTCTGGTCCGGAATGGCAGATCGATTTTCCACCTATTATCCAATAAGGACTATATAATAGAAAGAAAGGGGGAAAGTAGGGAATAAAGAGATCCTTTTCCTTCTTAAGTAGATTAATAACTATTCCGACGCCTACTCGCAGCTCGCCATAGGGCCAGTCCGTAATAATTAATCTTAATATATTATATTATATATTATAAATCTATTTTATAATATTTTTTATATATAAATCCTTAATCTAAATTAATAAACTCTATTTGGAATTTTTAATAAACTCTATTCTTTATTATTTTATAGGGCTATATAAATTTTTAATAAACTCTTGAAGAGTTTATCAATATATTAGTATTAGTAAGGCCCTATTTATATAGTATTTTATTATAATATCCTACTAGTATACTTCTGCTATATGGGATAGGGCTATATAAAGTTTTAATAAATTCTTGAAGAGTTTATCGGCGTATTAGTGATAGTGATAGTGTTCGATATATGTTTTATAGCTCCCGCTCCTTATCCCTTACCTCGGGCAGGAAATTCGTAACCGCCTTATTCGCATTCGCCCACTTGTATACGGCGTCAAACTTCCTGCATGTGTGTGGCACGGCCGCCTCCTCCATCGCGCGACCCTTATCCTCGTGCCACTTCCAGATGATGGGGCTCACGTCGGACGCGCAGGTAATCGACTGCCGCAGCGACTCGAGGCAGTGGTCTATGTGCACCTTACCCAGCGCGCCCTTGTCGCCGAATTCCGTTGGTGGGTATTTCTTGTGGTAGTACTCGGGGTGCAGAGCTTGCCGGATTTTGTTCTGGGGATGATGATTAGCTGTAGAAGGGGGTCTTAGGAATGAGGTGGGAAGGGTGAGGTACCAGGCAGTGTAGTTGGTGGAATACGGCAAGAGAGACGATGTAGTAGCCGGGGTCGTTGGTAAATGGGTATGTTCCGTTGGGAAGCTTTTCGGCGCTCGATCTTGGGATCCGTGAAATACCGACCACTATTATTCTTTCTTGTCAGTGAGGAAGAATAAAAGTCGGCATACCCCATTACTCACCGTCGTACAAGTCCTTCCATGCCTTGTCGACTTTCTCCGATGGTTCCTGCACGTAGACGCTCGTTGCCTTGCCTCTTTCAAAGCCGGTTATGAACACCCTCGCTTCATATTCCAAAATGTCTTCCGCCGGTGCTGTTACAGCAGTATTAGTCCTAAACATGGTTTCCCCATTTCTAGAGCAAAACGATGTGGCTCACAATATGACATTTGCGGAAAGATGGGGTTGGCAGGCCCCCGTCGGGAGGACTGGTATAGCAGGAAGCCCATCAGGGCGGCATTGAGTGCCAGTAGTCCTGCGACGAGCTTGAAGCTCCAAAAGTTCCAGGACCGCCAGGCGGGAGGGGATTTGGCGGTTTTTTTCTCATCGGTTGGTAGGAGGCTGGAGTGGCACTCCTCGTCAGAGTCTGAGTATGGCGTTGCGGGCTCCTTGTGCCCGGGAAGAAACGAGGCCACCATTAACACAGCGACTCGGGCATAAAGTTGTTGACTGGAAACAAACAGTGTCCGTTGGTTTCTGGAAATGGAAAATTTGTAATGTACGAATGGTTAAGTCACGTTTTTCAAGACATTTAATAGGCGCACTCAAGTGTCCAAAACAATTAGTTATAACGCGGCACAAGGGCTGCACTTGGAGTGCACCGCTCAGCAACACAGCCACGAGCAATCCAAACCACCAGAAAGAAGACGAGGCTGCAGGATCGCCAACCTCAAGCAAGGCCACCTACCGCAAGGCAACCCGCTGCAAGGCCACCCGCTGCAAGGCCACCCGCTGCAAGGCCACCCGCTGCAAGGCCACCCGCTGCAAGGCCACCCGCTGCAAGGCCAC
>JAMAJY010000058.1:31802-84329 GCA_023628775.1 Lecanicillium sp. S3808
ACCCGCCAGCAAGGCCTCCCAACTGCTGACCATGCGCTTGCGCTTGGCTCTGCCTCTTCTATACCACACCGCACCATATACACGATGGTGTAAGTCGGAGGTGACCCCTAAACCCTGCCAAGGGGGAACAACGATGAAAGAAAGATGTGGTCATGATTTTGACATTTTACTCTTGATGTAAAACAAACTATCCCTCTCGACCTTCACAACATTTAGCGCTCACCAGCGCGTGTCGATAATTCGCTCGAGGCGCATATCACGACCATGAAAGACATCGGCAAGCCCACCCTCTACAGGCTTTCCACCAGCGCTCAGCAGTACTTTGCTTCGCCTCTTACAGCATTCAAGGATATTCTCCTAATATGTCTTTCCATACCAGGCCTGCTCGCACTCCTCTATCCCAAGGCAGTATGTGATACGGACGAGCTAAGGCGGTCTGCTCCTGCAACAGACAGTCTCACGGGCCCTACACCTTTGGGAACCTGTAACTGCGGTAACTCTGTGGCCGAGGCACGCGCCATGGGGTGCAAATACGACGCTCTCGCCTCCGCGTGGCTCCCCGCGCACTGCGTCGACGAAGAGCTCTCCCGTGAGTTTGAAATGGCGGGCCCGGGCGGGCGCTGGAGCTACTGGAAAGACGTCAATCTGACCGAGGAGCTGTCTGTGTCTGAGCTTGGCGACTATGCAGACGTGAGGGGCTTCGAGTACCACACGACGCAGGAGTGGCATTTCGTGCACTGCATCTTTTACTGGCGGAAGCAGTACCGGTCGCGATATAACAATATCTGGGTGGAGCCGCGGTACAATTCGGAGCATCATATTAATCATTGCACGGGCGTCTTTCGGAGTGGCATGAGGGGCATATCGAGCTCGGGTGTGGCTCTGCGATCGGATCCTTGGCCAGGGTGGCAGTGACGCTCTGTGTTGAGCGGTGTATTTAAACGGTGTTTCAATGAAGAATATATCAATATCGGGAGCGAAAGTGGCTTCCACTTGATGAAAAGCAACTTGTCCTTTAATTCCTGGCTCTATTGTGGTAAAAATTCTGCAATGTCGACTACCCTTTATCCCTTTTCCTGTCCTCTGGGTGCCAACATACTCAACTCTCGCCTGTAAAAAACAATTCTGCTTCTGCAGCTGCTAGCAGCTATTAGTGGCGGGGGCTTTTGCAGGCACACAGTCCCGCGTTTTGATGGCACGGCTATCAGTGATGCCACAACACACACATAGGTGCCAACGTGCGTGGAAAAATTCTCTCTTCTAACAGCCTGGAAAACATGACATGTTTTCCTGGCTGTTTTATACAGCGAGTCGAACTAGTCTATCCCTCAACGTCCGGCACAAGATGATATGTTTCCTTCTGTAGTGGTGGTTGCTCACCTGTTCGCAGCGACCCGCCGACCAAGCACACCACCACCAGGCCATCCAATATAGAGACAGCCGCCGCAAAGGTCAACACCAGTATCGATGATTTTGTAACATGTACCGCACTATCCAACATGCAATGTGAGTATTCGTTTTTTTTTCTCCAGAAGACAATTTTCGGCAAAATAACAATACATACACGAAAGTGTTGATGACACCTCCAACAATGACGCAGCTATCCAAGATGCGCTGCAGTTTTGCGAGGTTCTCGGTCGATCTCCGGTGCGAGAAATAGGCAAGTCCCATTCGAAGGACGGCCATGGCAACAATCCAGGTGCCAAAACAGGTTTGGGCCATCGCGTAGGTAGGCTGTCTCAGGTTAGATGGATACTTGCTGAGTGGAAGGGAAAGCATTCCGTGAGAGGGAGTACCTTTTCCATGTTTGGGGATAGAGTAATAATAACTATTCCAATCACCAGACAGACCAGCGTGGCAACCACTTGCGCGGCTCGGAAGCTTTTACTGTCCTTCTGCGATGCATCTGCCGCCCAAAGTGCCGCTGCCGGGAAAAGGACCATGATGGCGAGACTCATCAGCACCACAATTCGGGCTGACGCCTTCGGCGCGGACGAGGGGACTGTCGCATCTCCCATTGCAGTTTCTGTGTGAGCTGGCTGTTTTGAAACAATATCCCCGTCAAGTGACCCCCCTTTGCTCTGATCCTTGCTGGGCTTAAGCGTGAAATGCCCCTTGTGTCGATGCATAGGCAGCTGCGCGTCGGCAGAAGCGCCATCCTTGGGCTCAGAGGGGTTGGTCGCCCAGATGAATGGTTGGGCGCTGGCTCCTTTGTCTGGTTCAACCCATTCGTCGCAGTTATAGCAGGTGAGAGTGGACGTGAACCACTTGCTTTCGTTGATTGAGACGGCGAACATGGCCATCTCTGGCAGGAGCTCAAAGGGTCGCGGTTCGATATATCCTCTAGGACGGTGTTAGTACAGCAAAATGCAGTCTGCCTCTGAGCTTCCATACCTTCCATGACGGATACTTAGGACAGGTTCTGGGCAATATTAGAAGCATTTTGGTGACGGCGGAATGATTGCTTACCGCCATCTGTCCCCGTGTAGGCAATCAGCATCAGCGCCCCATACATACCGCTGCCAAGGCCAACAGCCGTCCATCCACCGGTAGAATACCGTTGGTGCTCAAAAGTAAGACGGACATCCGTCCCTCCTGTGGTGCTGTTCGCTTCGGTGGAAAATGAAATACAGATATTGATGTGTTTTCTTCCTTCTTTGACGCAGTGGCGAGCAGAGCTTTCAGCATCGGCAGTTTGCAACAGCAACGGTAATGACAAGGAAATCTTCAACAGGAAAAACATCCATCGAAAATGCATTGTGACGGAATGCTTGATGGTGCTGTTGATGGCGAGCGCAGGACCAGGGCAAAACTTCGCTTTGGGTGAAACTCTCGCCGGCACTGTGAAAAGAGCCGCGGCTTGTTCGTTTCCACTCATGTCATATAGTTTAATATTTGTGAACAGATTACGTTTTTGCCCTGCGTCCATGCGGCACCCATTAGCTGGGTTGGCATTGCATGGTGGCAGCGTCCCGGCATTGTCTTACACGAGCAGCGAGGGTCCCGACAGCTTGCGGGTCACCAAGACAAACTAAAAAGGCTGTCTATTGTCGTCCTCACAGGGGGTGCTTTTTTCAGCCAACTGTACAGAGTACTTCTGCAGTGGCCATCAGCGGCTCACTGCGCCTGCCCTGGTTCGTTGATCGTCCTTCTGCAAGGCCACTTGCCCCACCTGCCGCAAGGCCGCCCGTCGCACCCACACTAAATTTATGGGCCGTTATCTCTCCTCTTCAAAACGCAACAGACAATGACAGGCCAAGCTTGTAACATTTCTGGCGCGACGAATACGCGTTTTGCAACCAATAAGTGTATTTCATGTTACTACCTAGCTATATCGCGCTCCAACCTCATGCTGCTCTGCGGGGCGACCCGTCAGGGTTCCTGATTGGACTGTCCTCTGCGAGCCTGTACACAGCATCGCTGCTCTTGCAGTGGCGTGTAATGTTGTAACCTTCAATGCCCAGGCCGTGATCACTAGGTTCGGGCGGCTCAAGAGTACCGTCTGCATAACAGAGGACGGTCTTTGCGGGGCTGGATTAGCTTGCACCTAGCAGACGGCATCATGTTGCTCTCTTACCTGGCGCATATAGTCAAGACAATGGCCCAAATGACCAAACGGGACTTTCGATGGGTCGTGGTCATGCCGAGGTTTCATGGTTGTGGCTGCCTCCTCGTCTGGCGGTGCAATAGTTTGAATGGCAATTCTCATCAATTGCAGGCAATGCAGCTGGTGGAACATGGAGATGCCATACCAGCCCCCGTTTTGGGGAGACTGATCTAGCCAATAGCCACCGTTTTCAGGCAATAATCCATCCCAGTCAGCATCGCCAATGTGCCAGACGCTTCCAAATGTATGCGAGGGATGGAATTTGAGTTCGTGCGTGCGGCGCGGCGTGGTTCTTGTGTAGTTGACCCCCAGGGCAGCCAAAGCGATCACATTCAAAACCGCAAGCAGTGCAAAAAGGTAGGTTGTAAAGGAGTTTTTGCGTCGAAATTGGGCTCTTGGTGCTTCCGCCGTCGCTGTACTCGGATCTTCGCGGGAGTTTTTGCCTGATAGCAAAGCATACCTGTGCTTTGGCTTCGGCAAAATCGACGTGCTGGACCAACCCATCGCGGTAAACGAAGTAAATTGAGCTCAAGTACGATTGTGGTTATGTCGCGGGCGCTCCGTTTTGAGGGCAGAAGGCGTCCATGTCGGCCGCGGAAGCAATCTCCTTATTGGTTCTTTCAAAGTTGAGCGAGGATGGCTCGTGCCGGAAAGTCTGCTGGATATGTTTTCCTTCCAGAAAGTCGAAGCACCCCCCTTTCGACCAACCCCCCCCCCCTCCCCCTTTCGGCCGCCCTTTCCCACCAACATATACGGAGTACTATAACTATAATAGCTTATAAAAGCAGAACTAAAATAGCCAAATTAACTATATAATATATATAAATTATACTATAGATAGTATAATCTAAGGGAAAAATATAATAAGGCTAAATAATATATATAAATAGTATAAATTCCTTAAATACTAGAAAAATTAAATATTAAGGCTTATTATATACTGACTAGTAAACCTTAACACTTCAATTTTAAGTTTTATAATAATAAAATAAATAATTAAAAATCTACTAAATTTATATATAATAAATTATACTAATAAAAGTCTAATTATAGTAATAATAATAAATTTTAATTTAAGACTATAAAAATATAGTTTTTTAAAACTTATTAGTAAGTTACTAGTAAATCTATTTTTGCTAAAATTTAGGATGTCTAGCCTTTTTATTAATTATATTTAAAGAAATTTTATATAGTTATTAATATTAACTATAGGGATTTTATATATATTATTTTTTATCTATATAAGAATGCGTTATTAAGTTATTTAGGACTTTAGTAAAAAAGTGGTCGAAAGGGGGGTGCTTCGACTTATTCGTTGTCGCTAGCGCAAGTCTTGCTGATGTAAGACAAGAGAGTTGTACTAGAGAAAGTAACGGTACTGCAAAGCGCAGCCTGCAGCTGGTGGCCTTGCGGGGGGTGGCCTTGCGGCGGGTGGCCTTGCGGCGGGTGGCCTTGCGGCGGGTGGCCTTGCTCGAGGCTGTTGATTCTTGTCGAAGAGAACTTTGCTTTGACGGTACGCTTGCTCCTGTACCAGGCGAATCTGCTGCGAAGGGCAATGGCTGCTGGTGGCCTTGCTCTGGTGACCCTGTGATAGCGATCCTTTAGCCTTGTCACTGTTCAGTATTGACATGATAAGGAAATATTGTATCCATGATTGGGCAGCAAATGGTATGAATAATCGTCTCCATGGATATGCGAAAACAGGCTACGGGCCATCTTGACATAAAAGCCTGAGAGCAGCCGATACAACAGTCCGCTATCAACATTCGATCACACCCCCACACTCTTGTTCTACTCACATTCACACCCACACCGTCAAGATGAAGTTCCAGCTTACCATCGCCCTGCTCGTCCAGATCATCTCGGTCCTCGCCTCTCCCGTTCCTGTCGATGTCGACACGGACCTTGTTGACGGCGTTGACATTCTTGCCTGCCCCAGCTGCTGGGGCCCTCCTCCTCCCTACCATGCCAAGGTTTGTATAACCCATCAGACGCAAAACTGCATGGACTCTGCTGATCGAAGAAATGCGATGCAGAACTCCCATAACTGAAACATTTTTGGCAAGCTTTAATATATAGCCTCTAATTTTGCCGAATGCGATAGGAGAGTTGGCTGGATTCAGAAGCTTTATATAGATAACGCAATTATATTAGACTAACAACCTTGGTTGACAAGTATCTTTATTTTACTTTTTCTCTGTGCCTTTGTTGTTTATTTCATCCAATCAGAGCTACTGCAGGAGGCCGAAGGCACCAGCAGCCACTCGGCTAGTGACCCAGATAATGAAGGGACTTGGATACCTGCCAGCTAACTATTGCTGGGCATATAATATACGTACAGTATCGTCTTACTGAATAATAGCCGTGGCTTGCACAATTCATCGATTTATATTTCTGAGACTGGACGGGCTTGTATCGAAGGGTTGGAGAGCATTCCATACTGCGGAGTATATACTATAAGATGGAAGTATAGCACTGGGTAATGCACTGCGTACTTTGAGAGCTTATGCTGCAGGCTCTGCGTGGTGATTGTTAGGCCAGTCAACACAGGCGGCCTTGATGCTGCCAATCACGCAATAATACCTAGTATATGCCGACACTTCAACATTCTTGGCATATCATGGCTTCGAAGAGGGGATATACTTTTACAAGCACTAATGAGTATCGAGTATGGAGAGTCGACTTTCTCGCCAGTGTAGCATCGATGTCGGCCGCGCAGACCCCATACCGTGTCGGCAAGTGCCCTTTATAGTTTCTGCCATCTGCTTTATCTTGCGGGCTCCCCTCGTCCATTCGTCTTACAACTGCATCGGTACTTAGTATAGCTTTGGCAGAGGTCGATGAGCACTCGACTTAACCCCTTTTTATCGTCGCAGAGCGCCTCTTTATACCCCCGGTAAAGCACGAGCGGAGATGGGCCAGTGTGACGATTGGGCGGAAGCCAGTTCAATACCGTAGGCGCAAACTCTCACTACTTATAACTTAAACTTTTCTCCTTTATCTCTGGATAGCTTGGAACATGGCGAGCAAGGCGGAGCTCGAAGGTAAAGCTTGCTTAGGGCTATGACACCGAGTCTGGCGCGAGCCATCTGCCATATGCACGGCCCAGCGAGTCAAGTTCGAAATACAACCCTGGCGAACGTTGAATTTCCTATCAATTCGGCCCTCCAAAGAATGAGCTCTGCTATCGATCAGCCGCTGTTCAAGGCAATGGGTTGCCAGGAACTTTCGAGCTTCAACCTCTAAGGAAGTACGGACGCTTCGAGGTTCCTGTCTGGGAGTCTTCCAGACCCGTTTATCCCTCCGTTAATCAAGAACGACTCTGGGTCATAGTCCAGCACCGTCACAAACTTGTCCCCAGGAGCACTGCAATGCCCACGTCCATCATGCGCATCAAAAACAATTTTCAAGCGGCCATGCGATCTTCAAAAGCACTACCGTTTGCATTTTCGCCACTACTCTTATAGAGGGAAGTCGCCAATGTTTGCACTGAGAAAGGAAGATCGTCATGAAAGGATGCATCAACCGTCTCTTTTCTTGCAGCTACTGCGGTATGCTGTCCAGTCGCCAAGATAATCTTAGAACTCACTGACGGAAGCGACACTCCATATAATCCTGAGGAGCTCGGGCGACCTCCAAGACAAGTCAAATCAGGCTCGATTCCCGGCCTTACCGTCAGACTGGGGGACTCGCCAAAAAAAAAAAAAAGGGCTAGTCGTGTACTAGGTTATCAACCACATCCTCTGAGTTTATTACTAATATTTCTATCAATTCTATCGCTATATATTTTTTGTGTTCTATCCTCTCTGCTGTCATTATCGTACTGCTAGACAATTTAGTTGCCTCTGTACTACCAGTATGTTTGCTAGGATCTACACTTTGTTCAACCCAGCTCCTCACTTTGCGCTAGCCAGCGTTACCGTGAGACGCGCATCCTCCTCCCCGATAAATTGTGCATGCGCCACTGCTAGGAAAAAAATGTTTCATCGTGGCTGCAAATAATTGGCCGTAAACGGTGTGTACGCGCCGCCGATGCTGCAAACACATGCAGGTTGCTGGTGTAGCTAAACAAACCCCAGGATGATCAGCACGGTTGTACGAGCAGAACGGCACGGGACAGGCTCCGGTGGGACCTGGCGGTAGCCACGATTATTGTCAATTACTGACGAGATAGCCAATCTCCGGGTGCCAGAAGCGAGGCGATGGAGGAAGCCCCTGTTGACGATGATAGCGCCACTGTTCGGAACATGCGACACGGGACTTCCTTTTAGCCAGCTGCTATTTCTGGCAAGCAACTGACAAACAAAAAGCGTGGTCGACCACTAACTGTGGCCTGCCCTTACTCTCTTATCTGCGTGATAGTATGTAAATACTCTGCATTTTGAATCTAACTAACCACCGACTACTGGGGAGTCGAAATAGTACGTGCTCCACATGTTCAGCCCAACTTTGACGCCCGATTTGATTGGCAGGCCGGCGTGTACAACCCGGTCGTCACCTGTGCCATTTGCGTGAATGTTGTTCCAGAAAACACCGTTTCCTCGTTTTGGCCTGACAAGAAGCCCTCCGCCCTGCTTTGCGACCGCGAACTTGTCCCCATCTGCGCTATCTGAGACGCCATTTAGCAGGGGAAAGTACGTCTCGCCGCCAGTGCAGCTATCCTCCAAGAAGACGAAGATAGTGCCCAGACGACGACTCTGCCTTGATTTTCCAGACGCCTCATCAGTGTTGTTTTTGGCTGCTACGCTCCAATCAGTGTGCAGCCGATACCGATCTCCGCCCGCTGCATATTTGACCATTTGCAGGCTCTCTACATGCTCATGTTGAACATTTCCGAGTAGAGACTTCATGCGGGATATGAGACAGTTGCATACGACATCGTCTTTTGGTAAGAAGGCACTCTCTGAGCTGCGTACTGTCGTATTCACAACAGTGCCGCTGTGGGAAGCCACTTCCGACGGCTTGTATATATTTTCCCTGAAGTTGGTTAGCGATGGACGACTCCCACAATATGTCGTATTTTCCGACGGATGCCGCCTAATCACATACCCCAGTGCAAGTAGATATCGGATTTCCGCGTCATTAAGGAAGTTATTGAGGTAAATTGCAAGCGGATCAATGGACAGAATCTCCACTGTATAATTCTGGTCGCATTTATAAGTGGCGCGGTCTATCGCAACGCCAATGCCCGGGTAGTGCGGGGATAGAACTCCGGCGCCTAATTTGGAGATGCGCTGCCAGCCTTCCTGGCTGTTGTAGAGGAACACGCTCAGCAAGACCAGTAAAACTCCCACATAAGGTGTGTAATCCTGGAATAGATTAGCAACCAGAACGACATTTTTACTGTGATAATTGCACAATGAGACTTACTTTGTACATTTTCCTGAAAAAACCCAAGGGCCGAGACGAAGCAGTTGTGTGCGTAGCCATTGTAGTCACGGAAACCAATGTCGACATGCGTCCCGAGGTCAGATTCGCTTAGCGACAGAAGTGCCAATACAAATAGTCGTATGGATTTCCAATCGGATTCTGAATCACAAAGAGGCTTCATCAGGCTACCTTTGTCTCCCAACGGGGTCCCGTTCATGCAGCAAGGCCCCCCATACATATGCAAAGCCTCCTCCACCGTCTAGCCGCCAGTGTCACGCGCCACTCATGCAAGGCCACCAATGCGCAGCCAATGTACAAACATGGCTGCCTAGAAGACACTTCACCAGCGTTCCTTGCAGATTAGGATGCCAACGCCCGCACAGCGCCGCTTTGATTCGGATATAAGCGGCTGTATTTTCTCGCCGTGGAGGGAGACAGTAAAGCGTTACAACATTGCAAAAGAAGAGGGCAGACTGAACAACACAAATTTACAAACATCAGATTGCAAACGAAGGGGGTGTTGCAAAATGACTGCCAAGGAGATCACCGAGTTCGAAAATGCATGCTCGGCGAGGGCCATGGTGGTGCCCCGCTGGTTGCCTGGGAACAACGTCTTTTGGTACAGACGGAGTCTACCATCAGATAGGTGGCAGTTCATCTTTGTGGATTGTGCACGAGGCACTGCGCAACCGGCATTTGACCATGCCGCTCTTGCAATCACGCTCAGCAGCGTCGACGGCGGCGCCAGCGAGTCGCTAGACGCGGACCAGTTGCCCCTCACCTGGCTCAATGTCGACCCGGACCGGGCGTGGGTGCGCTTCCGCTACGCAGACAAGACCTGGCAGTTTTCCAGGACCAACGCGCTGGAGGTCTGGTATGGAGAGTTTGAGGAGGACCAGTTTGAACAAGACTACGACATAACGAAGCCCTCTCCGAGGACGTCGCGTGGTCAATCTTCAGTGACCATTGTTAATCTGACGGGCGTCATGCTCGGGTACTACTGGATCGACCACGACGGCAACAATGAGCGTCGCATTGATCAGGTGCTTCCCGGAAATTCCTTCCCGTTTACATCCCCGGTTGGCTACAGATTTCGCTTCTGGGAAGGCTCTAGCGGGCGTAACGTGGTGCTGGAGCTGAAGCAAGAACGTGGCATTGTCAACATTGAAGACCGGCGTGAGGGTCTGGGAGTAAGCTGGGACAATGGTGGTGCGTGCGAGCCTGAGTCTCAAGCTACCCAAGCCGTAAGCAAACCAGACTATGAGACGTTTGTTCGGCGGTACAATCTGTGGATGCGCAAAGATAAAGTCGAGATGCAGGTTTCCTTCAACGGCTTTGAGGACAACCGCTACCAGAACGCCTCCGTGGCGCCGGCCGGGCGGTACGCTGTAGCGATGCAAACTAGAGAAGGATCTAGATACCCGTTGGAGCTCAAGAACTCTGTGCCAGATGACCAGCTCCGTCCCAAGGTGTTGAGTCACCATACCTACAAGAATGGCTGGCGGATAGCCGGCGACCATCTTGACACGGACCGACCTCACCTTTTTGACATGCATTCACGACGTGAGATACCAATCGATGGTTCCTTGTTTTCGAATCCCTATCAAATCCAACGCATCGGGTGGTCAGACTGTGGCGACAAGTTTCGCTTCATTTTCAACGAGCGTGGACACAAGCATGTGCGACTGCTGGAAATTTCCACCGACGGCACCGTCAAGGTGCTGGTGGAGGACAGCAGCGACACGGTAGTTGACTATAACCAGAAACTCTGGTACAAGATGTTGCCTGCGACAAACGAGGTTCTTTGGGCCAGCGAGCGCGACGGATGGAACCATATCTACCGATTCGATTTGTCGGATGGAAGTCTCAAGAACCAGGTCACCAAAGGCGAGTGGGTGGTCAAGTCGGTGGAAAATGTTATCACAAAGGAGCAGAGGATTTGGTTCACGGCATGCGGCGCAATTCCTGGCCAGGATCCATACTATGAGCATCTAGCCTGCGTCAATTTCGACGGATCCGACTTCCGACTGGTGACGAGCGAGGACGGAATGCACAATTGGAAGTTCAGCCCCGACCGCCGATATATCATTGACACATGGTCCCGCGTTGACCTTTTGCCGCATACGGCTGTGGTAGAGGTGGCTACTTCTAAGCAGGTTGCGTTCCTGCAGAAAGAAGTCGTGGACCTAGAGCTCGCAGTAAAGTATGTACCGCCAGAGCGGTTTACCGCTAAGGGCAGAGATGGAGAGACGGATATTTACGGCGTCATCGTTCGCCCGCATAACATGGACGAGACGAAGAAGTATCCTATTATTGAGGTCATTTATGCTCATCCATTCCAATACTTTACGCCAAAGAGGTTTGCAAGCCTCGGCGGGTCTCGGAGGAGGGCGGGCCACAGCTACGTGGTTGTCTTGATTGACGGCATGGGGACCAATGGGCGCTCCAAGGCGTTCCGGGACGTCGCGTACAAGAACCTCAACGACTCGGGCTTCCCCGACCGGATCAAGTGGATGCAGGCCGCTGCTAGGGCGCGGCCCTGGATGGACATTTCCCGCGTCGGCATCACGGGAGGCTCCGCCGGCGGGCAAAACGCGGCCGCGGCGGTCCTGCACCACAACGACTTTTACAAGGCGGCCATCGCTCTCTCGGGCTCGCACGACAACCGCATGAGCGACTGCAAGTGGGCAGAGATGTTTATGAGCTGGCCGATAGACGAGAGCTACGAGAGAAACTCCAACTGCGTGAACGCGGGGAAGTTGGGCGGCGCGCTGATGTTGGTGACAGGTGAGGTGGACAATGTGGTTGATCCGTCGACGACGATGCGGATGGCGAGTGCGTTGATCGATGCGGACAAGGACTTTGACTTGGTGGTTATACCGAAGCACGGTCATTTTATGAATGGCGTAGAGTGGCTGGCAAGAAAAGAGGCACAATTTTGGGCGAGACATTTGTTGAATTAGTATCAAATGCAGATGTTCATACTCGACAATGCATGGCTACTCAAGGAGCCAAATTATGGCCATATAACTCCGAGTAGTGGCGGCGTCGCACAAGTAGGTTTCATAAGTGCATTATTCTGGAAGGGTCACTTGGACCCATAATTGAATGTGAAAGAAAGGTTGTAGAAGAAGAAAGTGGAAGAAATTAGGAAAGCAAATTATATTAGAAATAGGCTACTATTATATAGAAATATATTAAGCATTAAGGACTCTATATAGAGCAAAATATAATCAAAATTAGGTTATTATAGGGTTATAAAAAAAGGTTAGATCCTAGGTTATAATTAAGTTTACTATTATTTAGGATAAATAAACTAGGTTTAATATTATAAATAAGTATAAATTATAGATAAGATCCTATTAGAATATAACTTTAATAATAATATAATTACTTAGATTTATTATTAGAGATCTAGAATTATCTATATAATCTAGATAATAAATATCTTTAATATACTTTTCCATCTCTTTATTAATTCCCTAGATTATAAGCTTATATAGAGGCTATAACCCTTTATAATTTACTAGATTATAGTATATCTAAAATCTTTATATAATTATATAATTATCTATCTTATTTAGCTGCCTTATTATACTGTATTTATAACAGTAATCTACAAAGGCCAATATTAAACCCTGATTTCTGAAATTAGGCCATAAGATAAAACCCTTAATTTATATATTATAGCAGTTTATTTTAAGATATTACTTATATATAGGCTCTTTCTAGGAGCTATTGTATTATCCTAACCTGCTCCAAATAATTAGCTACTAGTAGACTTACATAAAAGGCTAATATTAGGGTTTATAAAGACTTATTTAATCTATCTAATAGTCTTGATATAAGGAGGAAGAATTAATAAGCAGAAAGAGATCCTCTAGATCTCCTTAGTAGTATCTATATGGGTTAGATCCTGAAGGAGACTCGGCTAAAGGCCTCGTTACATCGTCACGATATTAATTAATCGCGACCACGGTCCCGATACCGATGTCCAACGGTTGCCTATCCAACCAACGTCATGGCCAGTGAATGTACAGGATATTATAGAAGAGATCCCATGGATCTCCTCTCTTATCTCGTTAATTCTTCCTCTTTATAACAAGATCATTAGATAGATTAAATAAACCGTCTTAACCCTCATAGTCGCCATCAATTAATATCGTGATAACATACCGAGGTCTTCAGCCGAGTCTCCGTCAGGATCTAACCCGTCACAAGTTGAAAGGCGTCCAAGTAGACGATCGTTACGACGTCGTCAACAGAAGCAGAGCTCTTAGCCTCCACGCACACAACCAAAGAGGCCATGGCCACGTACCGCCTGTTCGACCAGATATAGCTTCGTCTTGACCAACAGCCAGTCATCGAATGTGATAACCAACAAACCATCCGGCTTATAACATCGGAATTGCCACGAATACAGGCCGCCCTTAAGCACATTGGCGTATATAGCTGCTGAACAAGGCAGGAATACAAAAGCAACAGCTTCGCTGTCAAATACACCCCAACGGGTGATATGCCTGCTGATGGTCTCACAAAGACTCTTCCGAATCAGAAATTCGATCAACTTTTCAAGCAATTAGGCTTCGTTAACGTTATGCACCTGATTGAACATGTTGATGAGTCTAAATAACCGTTTAAGAAAACAAATCGCAATAATTATGAATATAGGAATATCTTCATGAAACAGATAGACGAATAGCCAACCGGGGGGTTATGCCACAGCTATGTATCAACCAACGTATTAACCAACAGAAAAAGCAATTATCGTCACATATTAATTGTTATGACAGATTCAACACTAGCTATATAAAAGAGTCGATTTACTCTTCAACAGATAGAGAGTCAAGCACAATTGTGACCCTAAATGCTGCAAGATATCATCCATACTGTGGCTGTGTGTGACACTGTCTTAGTCAGCATGACGGGCCAAAAAATCTGTTGAGGATACCTTAGTCATCCAGCCCCTATTAGGCTTATATCCACGCCACCACCATTTCTTAGATAGTCAATGCACTCTATTGCCTCTTATTAGGTTATAAAGCCCTCGCGCTCAACGTCCAATTGAAATAATTTCATTATCATCGTAATCCCCGTATACAGGGCTATCGAACGGTATTTATTTTATTACTCGTTGACCACTATTATGGTTGATAATTAGCCCGGCAGGATTACCCCTTTTCTCACCAATACTTATACAGGTACTGCCCGGGTGTATTCCTAATTATCGCCACTTTTGCTATCTTGCTCTACTTATTCTATTCAGAATCAAAGCCATGGTTTTAGATCAAGCTGCCTATCTACGAATTCCTAATATACCGTCACTTACAGGCTTGGATAATTGAGAATCATGGCGTCTTCAAATAAAGGTTTAACTTCGAGCCTTTGCTCTTATATATCTTATACATGCAGTGCCCGACGACCTCGCTCCAGAGGAAATCCAATAGCGGATTCGTAATAAATCAAAGGCTTTGGCCATGATCATCCCAGTCATCTTGCCCCAGATTATCCTTGATCTCTTGCGTCAGGGTTGGTCTCCAGACGAATCAACCGTCTTATAGACTTTCATATAACTTGAACGAATATTATCTCTTATACTAGAGACCTCGATTCCACAGCTTCTGATCAAATTCTATATAATCAAAGCCACGCCTCAATTCGGCCTCCAGAAGATCCTCAATCTTTATGACAAAACCCTCACGGCGCTCCGAATATATTATAATTCGCTCAACGACCTGCTCAATAATATAAGCGCCATATACCTTCTTCAGGCTCTTATAGATCACTATCCGGAATATTATAAGATCTTTAAAACTAATCTCTCGAAGGATATCAAACTCGATACTAAACGCCTTCGTAAATGGTATTAAAGGTATAAGACTGATATATCTTAAAGCAGTACTTTCGCCGCTATTTCCAAGGCTCGGCATGCCCCAAATACCTACAAGGGATGTATTAAGAAATTCCCTTACAAGATTATTCGGCATATAGAGGCCCAATACTTCGAATTATATCCAGAACTATGCCGCTCTAAGGTATCTAAGGAAGCCAAATCCGATACTTTAAAGGCTTTAGACTCCTCGCTAAATATATAGGCAATCTCATACCTAGAGGTATTATCTTAATTAGCGCCAGGTATCGGCATAGACCGTATTATAGCTGATAACTCCTTTAATAGCACTTCATTTTCCGCCACGATCATGGCTCTCTCGGCATAATAGATCACCATACTTCCCTTTGGCAGGAATTCACTTATCGCCGACTCTGGCTATAATAAACACACCTTTAATCATACCTCTTGGTTTACTCGAATCACGCCGCTGGCCAATCCTCATGATAATCAGCTATCAGCCAGCGGCCATAATATGATATATATTGGTGTTGGCATCGTTGAGTTATGGTTCTTGTCTGGCTATATACTTACTCTCTCTAATATACGCCTTATACCAACAGCGCCGATTAATATGATTAGCTAATATCTTCTTAAGATCAAAGGCCTGCTTGTAGATAACTATAATAATATGCTTATCGATTATGCCTCTTATATTATTTTATGCCCTATTACTTGGCCTCATGGCCTTGTAATAATAGAGGCACTTAATTCGCCATGCGCGCATAATCTCGCGGCGCTGCCTATATTATAGACTTCGTGCCCTATGCCTTTTGAATTAATATATAAGCGCCTCGGCTACGCTTCCAGAAGCGCTATTAAGGCATTATACAAGGTATATAATATGCATATTATACCTGGCAGTAATACCGACTTCTACTATAAGGCATGTTATCTTGCCAAAGCTGATTCCTTGATCAGTTATATATCGGCGCCTCGAGTATTGCGCTTCCTTATATAGGTCTATTGGGATTTTATATCTGTATAGCCAATAGGTATTAACGGCGAGAATTATCTTCTTTATGGCGTTGACGCCTGGTCCGGCGGCCATTGGAGCTTCGCCGTCAAGTCGTATAATAAGGTATCGAAAGCCCTTATCCGTTAGCTCGCCTACGTTCGTATACATAGTGGCGGCCTCGCCATATAGACCCTTTACTTTGATAATGCGCCTGAATTCCTCGTCTCGCGCCTTTGTAATACCGCTACTGCCACAGGCACTGACATTCGTACAAGCGTTGCATATGCCCCTTAACAAAATGGCCTTGTTAAGCAAGCCGGCCTAACCTTAATTCGCATAAGCCATGCGATATGCCTTCAATTATAGTTGTCTAAATGATTATGGCCCTATTATATGATTATGGCCACTTTCCTCTATAACCTGCTTCCTTATAATACCATGCCGTTATCTAATAAGATAATCTATCAAGCCATTAATATTCTATATTGCCTTAATCTCCAAGCCCTTAAAACCTGGGGATATAAAGTATATGTTATGATCCCTGCCTAATGCCGAATTCAGAGCTAGAAAATGGCTCCCCGTGCTGTTGTTAGTCGCCTTGTATGTATGGAGGGATTTGGTGGCCATATCTATTATATCTGGCTTCCTGAAGAAGATCGTATCGTACGTGTCCGTGATGTTCGTTTCTATGAATTTACTAGTGACTTCAGCAACCCTTTAATCGCCATATAAGGCGATATATCTTTCCTAATTGAGGAACAAGCCCCTGATATATCTGGGATGGTCCTCGCCTATCCTGATCCGGCTGGCGCTTTATCCGCCACCGCAGATCCTCTATAATAGGCACCTTTGTCATTTATTCCCCAAAATCCAAAAATAACTTAATAAGATTAGAAGAGCAACTCTACGCCTCCTTATAAAATAGACCAGCCAATAATACCAATTTCCATTACTTAAGATAATATTGCCGTATTATCCGAGCCGGCCGCTGATAACCCTTACGATGACGCCCTTTTCGTTATTATCGCGGCGGAATCACCCTTCCCTTTAGTACCCTCTGAATCTTCTAAGGCTTCTACTCCAGATACCGAAAGGGATAGTTCTTATATAAATATAGTGACGGCGCTCCCTTCCTCGTATCCTCGCCGTTAGCTCTTATAGGTCAACTATCGTGACCTACACTATGGGCGTCAGGCATATAGCTTTACTATCTTTGAGCCTGATATCATATAGGAAGTGCCTCGCGCTTTCGCTCTCACTACCTTCGCTACAATAGAATTGCTTTATTCCACTCCCTCCGTACCATCCAACTGGCATAAAGCGAAGCGCCGCAATAATTATAATTCCCTATAGCTTCCAGCTATAAAGGTTTAATATTATAATCTTTAAAAAATAATAGCTTGGGACCTCGTACCTCGACCACCAGACCAATAGGTCCTTTAAGGCCGTTGGGTATATACTCTTAAAGAAACGTCTAATTAGCCTCCCAAGCCAAAGGCTTGGTGGGTTATGTACGGCGACCAGGAGGAATTTGATTCGCTTCAGGACCTTTACGCTGCCATTACTCCGGCCTCTTCGTTAAGGCTCTTTCTCACTCTTATCGCCGTAATAGATCTTGAACTATGGTAATATAATGCCGTGGCTGTATTCCTTAATGCATATATACAAGATCATATATATATCATGCAGCTATAGGGCCTTGAAGACGGCATAATGCGTATATACCTTCTTCGGCGCGCCCTCTATGGCCTTCATAAAGCGCCAGCTTGATAGGCAGACCAATGCCGCGAGTTACTCGCCAAGCTTGGCTTCGAGCTAATCAATACTAATCAGTGCCTCTATCGGCACCGTAATGGCGCACTTCTTATCACTTATGTCGATAACTTCCTCATCATAGCACGCCTTTATAAAGAGATCCTAAAGCTCGTAGCCCAAATAAACGCTCTCTTCGAGCTTTATAAAATCGGCCCTATAACCTCTTTCCTAGGCGTCGAAATTTATTATAACCACTAAGTATATCATATATACATTTTATAGTCAATCTATCTCTATAAGATTCTCTTAAATTGGGCTAGTCTCTTGATTATACCAGCCAATATACCTTGGCCAGCTAAAGTTATAATCCCTGCTAATTAGCATAATAACGAACCCGTGATGGATATAAAGACCTGGCTTCGTTAAATCGGCAGTCTCAACTTCGCCGTATATAGTATACGACCAGATATTATATATACGGTCTAGAAGCTCAGTAAAGCCAACAGTGGCCCTTGTAAGTGCCATATATATATTCTTCGCCATCTCTATCACTATATTAAAGGCACACTCTCGCATATCCTTTATCTCGGCGGCCGTTTTAATCCTTTAGACCTTCGTCTACATACCTATGCCGACGCCGCTTTCGCTAACGATCTCGCTACTCGCTATTCCACGGCAGGGCATATTATTTTTCTTGGTAATAGCCCTATCTTTTGGCGGATATGTCGTTAGATAATCGTGACTCTTAGTTCTACGGAAACCGAATTCGTGAACCTTATACCTTCCGGTCTTTTAACTTAATTGTCACAGTCACAGTTGGAGGAGGAATTCAGAGTCAGAATAGTGCTTGATTCTTCAGCTATTTGGTGGTCTTGATAGCCTATATTTATAGTCAATTGAGTGGCTTTTTAGAGGTTGTTCAGCTTCCTCAGCTTCTTCAGCTGTATTTGCTTCTTTCCAGCTTCTTATGCCTCGATTAATATGCCTTGATTCGTATGACAGTGTGACATTAATGGTTCGCGGCTATCCTCCGCTAACTTAGCTTCCAACAGCCTATTCCTCTCGTGCTCTTTATAGACAGTCAAAATGCCCTTATATATACTCTCACGCCTTGTAATGCGGCTCGTATATGTTACATTGATGTATATTATAAATGGATTATCCAGAAAACCTCTTAAGGCATTTTTGATATCCGCTATATGGGGACGACGGAAATATACGCCGATGGCTTAACCAAGCCACTTTAATATAACAAATATCAATAGTTTCTTTCTTAATTGTCCCTAATTCCTCGCGATTAGGTGAATTTTGTAATGTAATTTTTATTATCTAAATAGCTTTCTAGGCTGCGTCGTTGTGTACTCCGTACGATGCCACATTCATTCGGTGCCGTGGCTGGGGGGTTGTGTTGAGGATACCTTAGTCATCCAGCCCCTATTAGGCTTATATCCACGCCACCACCATTTCTTAGATAGTCAATGCACTCTATTGCCTCTCATTAAAATCCACCACTCCACTAAGAGCGCTTCTCAACCCACCATATCTAGCTATCACCCATAAGGCTTCTCACTGAAGGCAATGAACTCTTCGGCAGTGGGTTCTTAAGTTATCGTACCGACTAAAAACTCTCCCGCAGTATTGACAGCTTAAAGTGGGGTAATGCATTGTTTCATGACGATTTCTGTCCTTAATTGTCCGAAAGCCGCACCGGGCCCCGTCGCCGTCTTGTCGACATTCAGCATCTCTGCAGAAATATCTACGTGAGTGCGTACGATAATGTTTATTCAAGTCGCACTGGCGCGTAAAGAGAACCCGAGAGGAGCAGGATGGGTGCGGGCATCGTCGACCAAATGCAGTTGAGTAATCAACATTGACGGCTGTATTGAGTGGTGCATGGGCTGAGAACAAGCGAGCGCTCGCCACGTCTGTCTGAACAGCATCTGAGAAGGCATCAGTCGCAGCCAAAGCAGTGGAGAGTGCAGTTTGCTGCAGTCGCTGTGAGTAAGAATGTGCCACTCTGTCCGAGCATATTTCGAGTGAAGCCCGAGGGAGATGACTTCCATATCCTACCGGACATGCATAAGACTCCAATGTCGCACCACCTGTCTCATGCAGTTGTACAGAGACGTTGTTCCTGATGCCGATCGCATCGATGGCGGTCTGACACCAATCCGCATTTGCATGGATCCACTCATCAGAGGCAAGTGCGGTTGAAGCCTGGGGTTGTATGTTCATGGAGCCGTGCAATGGAAGAGCATCCAGATCAATCTCGTCGTTCCGGTATGCGGCTCGCTGAGAATCCCAACTGCGCTCATATACTGCAGAAATATTCTGTACTAAGTCAAAGTGATTATTCAAAGGGGGCAAATGCTTGCTAAAGGGCGCCTTGGAGCCCCGTTGGACTACATTAGATGCCTCCGCAGGCGACGGGGAGGAGGTCTCAGATGACTGGCGACTTAGCTGTGTTTCCTTCCGGTTAGATGCTGGCGTCTCTCGATGGTCTTAACCGAGACGGCAACTCACTGGCGCAAAAGTCTGTGAATATTCTTCCATATGATTCGTCATATTTGGCAATTGATAGCTAGATCAAGAATTTGGGTATTATGCAAAGATAAGTATTTGATTCTCCTCATCTACCGGGCGCTGGACGGGCACAGGGACGAAGGCGAACCAACAATTCGCCGAGAATCTACCGGGCTATGGAGAGAGGAACTTTAGGATTCTTCCTCCTGACATTTATGGCATGCGCCGGCGAGTCGGTGACGCGTCGGTTTTGATAGGAGATTAAAGTAGGTTATATATAATATAGATTAGCCGGCGATTAAAATATAGAATAGTCGATAATTAGCTATTCTATTAATTTAAATATTAATTAGAAGATAAAAATAGATAAAAGAGTAATATTAAGCTATATAAGATTAATAATATCTAAATTATATTAGATTAATATTTATATTAGGAGTTATTAATATATTTATTTTATCTTTTTTTAATAAATAATAAGGATTATAAACTAAAATAATTAGATAATATATATTTATTTATATATAATAAAATAAGATAAGGACTAGACTAATATAGATTTTATTAATAATAATAAGGAAATTAAGCTAGATAATTAAATTTATATTCTAATATTATTTAGAGATATAAAAATTATAGAATTCTTTATTTATAAATAAGAATATTAATTATTTTATTATTATATTTATAAGATTATAATTATCTATTAATAAATTAAATAATATCTTTAATAATATTTATATTATATTAATATTATTAAGATTAGATTAATAATATAATAGATATTAAAACTTAATATTATTTAAGATAATAAAGAGATTAATAATTATTTATTACTTATATTAGACTATAATCCTTTAATTATAACTCTAGAAATACTAAAATAAAATAAATTTTATTATATATTTATAATAATTAATAATAAAATAGCTTTAATCTATTAAATTATTAGATTAAGCTTAAAAAGAATATATAAATATCTAAAGAAAAAGTATTATAAGAGACGGCTTTACCGCGTTCGGAAATGGTGGCCCTGGCCCACCAACTCTGGCGGTTGCCGCTTTAGGTAATTTTCACCCCGCCCCTCAGTCGCTGCTTTATAAATAGGGCCATGTACCTTCTTGACCTGCCGAGGTACCTCTTCCGCCTACATTAGTCTTTCCCCTTAGTTTCGCAGCCCACGATTCTAAAGTCACGTGCATACACTGGCCCAGCCATGGCGCTGCCTTTACGCATGCGCCGTGCCAACAAAAATTACTAGATTAGGTCAGTGCCGTATTGAGAAATTGCGACGACCCCCGTTAACAGCTCTCTAGGAGGAGGTAATCTGCACTGAGGCACTCGACGCGAGTGAAATGCCTGAAGAGGCAGTTACGCTGGCCCAGAAACCTTCAAGAGCCTGACTGCTAAGAACGGCCATTAACATTTGCTTGCTGCGTAATAAGCGCGACTGCCTAAAGTGGCAATTTTACTAAGCCAGCCCGCGACTCTAAAAAGGCGACTTTTCCTCGCAACATGCCTAAAATGGCAATTTATAGTTATAAATAAAATTACCTTTCTAGGTAACCTCGCGGTCTATGGGCGTAGGCTGCAGTGAGCGGCTTCGACGCGCCCGGACGTGGCCAGCTGCGACTTACCTCCCACTCCTGTCTCTTACTCAAAACCACACATACGCAAGGCAAGACAGGCATTTCGTTACGTCGGCCCCCTCGTTGCCTATGTCTATCTTAGGTAGACGGCCACGGTATCGACGAAGCCCGGAAAGCCCGTGGCGCATAAACCGCTCCAAGCAAAAAGGTCGACTGCATGGGCCTTCTGCGGCGCCCCCGGCCGCTGCTCATCCATTAACCATGGTCCCCGGTACCTTGTCATGGGTCCGAAGACTATGCATGGGCGAGGAAGCGTTAGACAGCCCTCATGGGTCTGGCTTGTAATAGGTCACGGTTGCTTCCCCTTCTGCTATCCGAGAGCCTAAATCCTCTTGCCGAATTGCCACGGTGCATTCGACGGCGAGAGGGAGCATCTGGTGACTATCTTCGTCAGCCTGACTACGAGGGCCTGCTTGGCGAGCGTGAAACAAGATCGGACCGACATGTTTTGGGTTGGATTCCATGGTCAATGGGCCTGATCACGGCGCGGCAGCGGCCGGGCCGACCACCTTGACGAGACCTGACATAATTGGCGGTACCTCCCTGGTCGACAGACGTTTCTTGGACACAGCGGCATGGCCTGGCGCCTCTCAACCTGCTTGCGGACCAATTATGCGCTCTGAATAATGGTTTGATAGCTGCCATGAGGCAGGAAGCAACCATACAAGGCGTCATGCTCTTACAACAATACATTATATTGGCCCGCGAAATACTCCGGTTCTACCCCTCCAACTTGTTTGGTTTCCAGTCTCCCGTTTGGCGGTGCCAGAGGAAAACCGGAGGTATTTGTAGATACCATCTCCCCTCCTCTACTCTCAGAAATTCGTCGAGAGTTGAAATGCTCACCATCACGGCCGCACCGTTCGACTTATTTATACTCCTTCAAATACTTAGCAAGCGAATATGGTCACATCGCTGAATATCCGATATTACGATCCGATATTATAAAAGCGAAAGAAGCGCAAAGGCGGATAATAAATGTCGACGGCCAGGTTGTCGAGATAAGGGGCGTCTGTGCCAGCCAGTACTGAATCACCTCCCGCTATTTCCATGGCCAGCTCTGGAGACCTCGACATCCTGAATCAGAGTGGTTCAGCACGAATTCATGCGGGAACGCCTAATCCGAGAAACACGTTGGCCAGTACTGAGGACATTGCCTCGACCGCCATGGCCGACGAGGAGGGTTTATCGACGAAGCCTCCAGAAGATAATATATGGAGTGCCTTGACATTTGGCGATTTGCTTTCTCCTTATTGCGAGACCGATGATGCTATTCTGCCGCACTGCCTATAGCCCACCTTCTGGACAGGTACCACTGCTACGGAGGGTGCAGTACCATATACGTGGCCATTCCCAGTCAAATAATACTACGATACGCCTCCGAATTTTTGTCAAATATAGCCAGGGCCGCAGGATATTGCGGGGGAGGCTAGTATATAGCAATCCGGTTCTCGCTATCAGATATAGAAGTTGGCCGTAATAGAAGAATCAGATATCATTCCCGGTGGTAATGGTTCTCCAGGTCTTAGTGCCTTAAATAGTACTGATATACCTGCTCTATAGCCGTCTACTATATATAGCGATAATATCTCGGCCGTGGCCAATAATAGTAATCCCGGTACTGAAGCTATAATCTTCCAATCTGACTCGACCCCTAACCCGTTCCTTGAAAACGCCGCCAATAACGACATGTCTCCGACGGCAGTATTTGCCGGAATATGGGCCGGCATATGCGTATTATGCGAAATTCTTTATATAGCTCTACTTGTGGCTTTGTCTGGGTCGATATCGATATCAACGGTCGGGTTAAGTAATATCTGGCAAGATAGTGCCCAAGATAATCCATATATGCGAAATGATATCGAGGAGGAGTAATCTTCGGCTATATAAAGCAAGGGCGTCTATAAGGATATTGGATATCAAATAGCTAATAAAACCAGGGCCGATACCGATAGTAAAATAATAAGTAAGCGACCTCAGAGCTATATATAAATATAACTCCGCCAAAGAATTGGTATAGATATCGATGGCAAATGCGAGAGATCATCTTCAAGTAACTTTGGCAGGACCACTCGCCGATATAGCCAATGTCGCCAGTTATCTCCACTAAGCCAACGCCGCCTGACGATATGGGAGAGGGAGGGCAATTCAGGGGCTTGGGTATCTTCCTATATTAATAGTATCCAGTCGAAGGTATCGCATACTCAAGCTCGAAACGCTATACATACAAGCAGCCAAGGGCAACGGCGGAAGAAAAGGCGACGCTGCCGCGTCTGTGGAATAATCGGTCATAATTCTCGTACTTGTCCCGATGATATAGAGAGATCTAGTATAGAATAATTATTTGATGCTAGGGCTTGGATTGACTGTCGGCTGTGTGGCTGCTCTATGGCTTAAAGTAGTGTAATTAATGAATTATTATCAAAGATGCCCCGCATCCTCCTGTCTTGATTTCCAGACCTTCCAGGGCGTTACCGATGTTGGTGATTGGCGCACTAACTGGGCGTCAAAGACCGAATTCTGTGCTGCTTGCAAGGATGACAATACTCTCACCGCTGCTGCAACTTCTTTCTGTTTTGGGTAGATGACAATTATAACCCTACAGGCGAGCGGAACCTATTTCGGAATTTTGTTGCGTATTTGAAGAGCGTTCTTGATAAGGCAGAGTATAACCTGTACATATCCCCGGAGATATCTCTCGATTATGAGCATGTGGATGGCAATGTATTCGGAAAGCCAGTATAGGATTTTAAGTATCCGGTATCAAGCTTTTTCGTTACCAAAGAAAGAATGATTGGATGCTGCACTGCACTGATTGCGCCACGCGATTTGATCTTTATCCCGTTTGGTTCTATATACCCCTTGGTCTTGAGGTCGGACGGTGATCGTCAATATATTCAGGGTTTCTGCTTCATTCACGATGCAATGACTGGTGAGAAACAGATGTATTCAATAACTATAGTCCAGATCCGGCTACCGGGGATATGAGAGGTGCATATCAGGCTTATCAGCAGATCGAGTGGTTGGACATATACTTACAAAATGAAATAAAACGGGCGGGCGATAACTGATTGCCTGTATCATACTGCCATACCGAGAAATGCGGCATTAGAAGATCCAGCGATACGATCTCCCAACTCTCGAGAGCGAAGTGTTAAAGTGAGCGCAATAGTCGTGAAGGATCAAGAGAGAAAGTTCATCAGCATGTAAAGAACAGTCATAACTTCGTTGAACAATAATTCAATCGTTAAGCATCAACTAAAGCAAAAGTGTTGCACTAGTAACGGCCTCCACGACATAGACCTCAACCAAATTGTTCGCTCTCAGAAGGATAAAAGTGCCAGAAGTTACTTGTCGCCGCATCGTCGCAGCAGCTATTACCCAGATATCTCCAGCACGGTGCTCAATTCTACCATGTCCGAGCGAAGAACACACCGTTGCACTCCTTGGTCATATAAACAGTGAAAAAAGAAGTAAAGAAGAAAATACCGCCCGTCTGAGCCTAAAGAGCCCCTAATAGTTTGCATTCCTCTCTGGTTCCTCTTGCGGCTGTCTGTGTGGCCGCTTCTGCTCAATTTTCAACATACGCCTTTCTAAGGCGGCCAAACGCTGCTCCTGGATAGCCGATGCAGCTTTGTACCCGGCCAGATTGCTGGTACTTCTATCATAGTGATGTACGCCGCTAAAATAAAGTATCTCAAAACCCACTTAGGCCTGCATTGATGGATGGCAGTCATGTCGACTGCGGCATCCACGACTTGATCAGACTCATATCAAACGCTGTTTGTGTGAAATTAGGTCTAAAGTCAGCTTCCGATACAATTACAACGCATCATCATCATCAAATCCATCGTTGAAATGGCAACGCACCGCTGCAAAGTACCTTCAGACTCCGCCTGACAGC
This sequence comes from Lecanicillium sp. S3808, assembly GCA_023628775.1. NCBI lineage: Eukaryota > Fungi > Ascomycota > Sordariomycetes > Hypocreales > Cordycipitaceae > Lecanicillium > Lecanicillium sp. S3808. The sequence goes on from JAMAJY010000058.1 coordinate 57,459, forward strand.
GTTCGCCCCCCGCAACCTTTTACATCAACCGAAGCGCAACATCTCTGAGAAACCATCACCTTCCTTGAAAAACATGGCCTGCATGCGTGTGGCCACTGCCTTTGATAGTCATGCCATCAACACTGAAGTTACCCGGCTTCACGCCAGATCCAACGCCGTACCTTTCACCCAACTGAGTGTGCCCTTGGCCGTCAATGTTTATGTTTCGAAATTGGAGCCGGTGTGATTCGCTCACAATTCGACTTACATCCTAATGATCCGTCATGCCCTTGATCTGACCCCTGGTATGACTCCAGACATTACAGCACACGCCCATGCAGACGCCGCGCAAACGTTCCATTACCTCTTTGCTTCTTGCTTCTCCATCGATGTAGGATCTTCCATTGATGCTGAACCTTTCTTCGATCGCGAGCACCTTGTCGACGCCTATCCTTCAACCACCCTCGAATGTCCCATCGACCTTGAACCGCTCTCCGATGCTTCAACCGTGCTCGATATTGAAGAATGTCTCGGGACAGGCGACCTTATGAGCCACGGACTTGATGACTTCACGACGGAGAGAAACGAGAGAGGAGAGACGAAGCGGTACTGGTGAAGAGACAGGGGCAGGAATAGTCTCCGTAGATGAAGGCGTTGGCAACACCGACACGGCAGATGATGCCAACATCACGACGATGATGGGGAAGGACAAAAAGCCCTGGATGAAAGCGGAGGTGAAAGTTTCGATGACGACATATCTGATGGTTACGAGAGTGGCGAACAGGAGAAGGCCGATGAGAACAGTCAAGGGGGAATGGTGGCGGAGAAAGGGACGACCAAAAGGACAGTGGCGGAGAGGACCATCAAAAGGAGAATAATGGCCAACAGGAGAACAGTCAAGAAGAGGAGGACAGCGATACAAGACAAGAGGACATAGACATGGAGGAGGTTGGCGAGGAGGAGCCTATTCTGAATGGTACGTCCATCGGAGGGCGGAGCGGATCGAGATGCTTTTCGGAGATGATGAGCTGGCGCGAAAAGATATATTTGTGTGGGAGAAGTCGGAAAAATCATACCGTTTGGAAGGAGTCAATCTTTTGACGTCCAGGATGACCTTACGGAATCAAGAAAAGACCGAGGGACAGAAAATGGTAAATAAAAGAAGTAGCTTTCATTATGGAAAAGAAAAGTTGATACCGCGCCAATTCTCGCGCATCGTTATCACGGAGTTTCCTTACTGAATGTGTACTTGTGAGGGGTTCGTTAGGAGCAGTTATTCTCTGACCTTCGCCTTTATATGAGATTCAAATCTTGAAAGTAACCCAGTGCCGTGTCCTAGTTCTGTTTTCATCTCGTGCATCTCTGCTACCTCGGCGACCCACAATCCGCATCATTTGGAAGACTTGCCAAGTTGACTTTTTGGCGTTAATTTACAGCATGAAAATGAGCAATTCGAGCTTACTTTTGAATGAATTGGCCAATAACTCCTGGCTTGGCGTACTGGTCATTTATGGTTTCCCGTCGAGATGTAGGGCCATCCGGGCCACGCTGCTGCTGCAGACCGTCGAACGGTGGAGCGAAACCGCTGTTCTAAAGCGTTTACGTAGTTTTCAGAATGAACGTTAAGCAAATGATGTTCAAGAGGGCATAGACACCGTACCTTTCGCCCTTAATTAGCTGGGGATTTGTCCTGAGCTGGCTGCGGTGTTGCGTTGTCGGCAGGCGTGATATGCTCTTTAGCAACCATTTTGAAACTGAAATGCGGGGGAGGTGGCTTGGTTCGTCGGAACTTGAATGGTATGAGACATGGAGATGGCCTTGCGATTTATACTGCCTTGGAACCACGTCACAGTTCACGGTATGATGTCAACCCGATCTCGGCGTGCGAATTGAGGCCTTTATAAATTTTTTACTTTTGAGTTTCAGCATCTTAGACTGACGCCTAGACTGCACGCGAGCAACGCACTAGTAAGCAGCAATGGCGCGTTTTTAAAGTCCGTCACGTAATGCTGTCCTCAGCAGCTTTTGTTCGGCGTCATAGATGAGAATGGGTGGGAAGCTCTGGGCGTATTGCGTACTTGCTCCGTACCGAAAAAATTAGCTCTGCGGCTTTTGGTGGATGGTGGTCCTTACCAGCCACCCAATAAGGGGGCGGAGGCTGGTCCGAGTGCAGAGTGCGGTTCGACCCCACGCCATTTGCATCGGCAGGCTGCAGATTTCGCCATCGTGACAGAGTTACTCAATCCACTTCCCCCCATTCGACTCCTACCAACTATAGGCTTCCTCACCGTTCTATCATCGCTAGTTAACCATTCCATCATTCAGCCCAAGCAGACAAACGTCACGACTCGCAAGCACATCGCATAAGGACCCCAGGAGAAGAAGTGGCACATAGTTATCAGCTGGTTTACGCACTATATTAAGCTGCTTTCCCGTAACAAATTACATGGACAGCAACGCGTAAGTTTATTTACACACGCCAAAAAATGTTGCCCCGAGGAAGCTATTCTATCTAGCTAGGTAAAGACCGCCCTTAATATATGTTTTCCATCTAGATCTTAGTTGGATCCTTAGGAACCTGACAGATCCAGGAGTTGGATCCCCATGGATCTCACAGACGTATCTGGATCCAGTCACGTAACCCCTGTCGTCTTATTTCCTAATTCGGGCAGCGGCCGTGCCCCGCAGTGCCTGGCGCCTGGTCGGCTTGTGTCTTTTCGCATGGCTCGTTGTCACACAGTCACGATGAATCACGGAAAAGTTGATAGGCACCAAGTTGCTTGATTTCTTGACTAATTAGTTGGGCTGCGATGCCGTTATTTATGCCTCTCCAGCCGTTCAATTGTATGGCCTGATACTGGTCAGTCAAACGTGCCTGTGACATTGCTGAAACACCAATACGTGGCGCCATCACTAATTACATAATAGCGATACCCACATAGTTGACACTATGTACTTCGTACAGTGGGCTTCAATTGATTCTTAGAGCAGATAGCATAGCACATAAATTTGAAACAACAACAAATCAGGAGCATTCGCGCCGCCTTAACACTCTTGTCCAGCATGATAGGGACAACGCTGTGGGACTACATCTTCAGACAGTCCGTGATGGTGGCGCCACCCGACAAGCTGTTTTTTACTAGTTCCGTCCCGCGGCCTGCCGCAGCAATAGTCCAATGTCTTGTGCAGGCATGTAAGTACGTCCATATAAAGCACAAATATAGGGAAGTTGAACCGTTTCATGCTAGAGTGACGTCTAGACCGTCGAAGAAGTATTACCTACTCGTACCAAATAAGATTCCGCTATGAGTTAGATTTGAGCCACCGTTACAACTTGGCGGCCATGTGTTCTTGCCACTTTTCACTCTCGCTTTTGTTAAACCAATTGAACTTTTTTTCTTTGCTAAGTTTTTGTATTTGTCCTGTAACTACGGAATATGGCCGGATTATTCCTCTTATTCCACAACCCATGGACTAATACTTTCAACAAAGTTATACATACTTCTTCTACCTTGAATAGAGTGCCCTGTGCCCTGTAACCTCCATGGCATACAAATAGAGAGATCAAGCCGTAATGGCACCTTGCCTTGTAACGACTGGATATTCCCACTTGCCATCTAAAAGTTCCTGGGTAGGACAGTACAAACGTAGAATCAGTTGGACCTTACCGCCCCCCGCTGGCGCAGGAAGCCAATTGCTTCGCCAACTCTCCGGTGGTTTGACATCATCCGGTTGAATGAGGAGCTGGAATGACTTTTCCAAATCTTGCTTACCGCTGTCACCGCTGCCCGACTTCTCGTACAGTGGCTCGCCATTAGGAGAAGTGAGGTTGCTCGTGGAACCCAGCTTGTAGACACCTTCATCGTTCGGAATCAGGTGATGATTCGCCCTGTAACCAGTAACACTCCAAAACCCAATATCCTTCAGAGGCGGTTTAGACGCGAATGTGAAGATGAGGGATTCATTCGGGCCAACGTAAAGTGGTTCGCTGTTTAGCGGTGCCGGATCAGAACTATTAGACCAACTGGGATAGAGAGCATCTCTGGCATCGAGCATCCAATAGCCCGCAGTGCCGAAGCCGCTTCTAGCCGCATAGTTATCTCCAAAATGGCCTGCCATCGCTTCCGAGACCATGGTCCAGCCATTGCCAAGTTTTGTCCTAGCATCAGGCTGCCTCATGGCTTTGTACGCCGCAGCTTCTTCGGCCTGATAGGCGGCCGTCAGGTTTACACCTGGTGGCTGCTTGTACAAGCCTGCCGATATGCCAGCGCCACGAAGAAACTCATTAACCTTGGCCCTATCGCCTACGTTTCTCGGTACGTCGCAAAGCCCAAGGTTGGCCATCAGGGTTAGTGCATTCATGGCAGGGCTGCTGCCCGCTGGGTCCTTGAGCAAGCCATCTTCGAGACGTTTGCATGGGGGGTTTCTGTCAGGTCTAGCCAGCAAGGCGACGTCGAGTTGATTTTGCCATGCGTGGATGGGCGCGTAACTGGACTCATTATAGACCAGAAAACGTCCGACTATGCCTCCAGTGTGAGCAAACGAGTTGATGATGCCTGTGTACTCTTGGTGGCCGGGAAGCAAATTGGCGCCATAAGGACCTGTGGCGGTCGGCCTCAGGAGCCATCTTCCAGCTGAGTCCATATTATTCGAGCCAATAATGGCAATGTTGTCCCCATACCTGGTCATCTGTCAGAAAACTAAACTGGAAAAGAAAGTAGGATAGCATACGGATCTAGAAACTCGAAAATATGAAACTGCGAAGAGGGCACCTCTGGAATGGTCAAGACTAGGTCATTGTGCGAAAGGTCAAACGCCATAAACGAGTATAGCGTGTCATGGTTCGGTGTTGGGAGGTCCGTATCCGGTGTGGGAAATTGTCTCTCATGATCCCAGGCATTGACACCCCCAGCATTGCTTATCGTCACGTTTGCGTAGTTCTGAAACTGGATCATAGGATGGCCATACTAGTAGAAGTCTGTCAATGGATAGTTCTCTAAGTCCATGACGAATTATAGAATACTCACAGAAAGACTTAACACGGTGTCGCGTTGCGCTTGGGTCTCGGGACTGATGCTGCATGCTCCGCTCGCCCCGCTAACCCAAGGAAGAGAGGGAAGTAGGAGCGCAAAGAGAGCGCTGGACAGCATCGTCGTTTTGATGTGTGTGTGTGTGTGTGTGTGTGTGTGCGTGTGTGTATGTATGTGAATGCTCGTTGCAAATTGTTAATCCCCAGGCGAATGCTTCCTTATTTATAAAAACCAGATCGTCGATTTGAACTTATCAAACTAATACATGATACTTCGCACTATTATTGCCAAGCAGCGATGTGCTATGTTGAGGCGCATGCGATCCATAGCGGGGTGGGGCTGTCGTCGACAATTTCCCGGTTGGATGGTATTAGATTTCGGGAGCTCGGCACGAATTTTAGTCACCTCTTCATAACCATATATCTTCAGTGGCGCACAATAGATCAAATGAATAACTGTCTGAACTGCCGACGGCAGACTTTCCCCGCTACAGTGGGACGCGCATACGTTTGCAATCGAGGCTTGTGAACTTAAAATGGCCGACTGTGTGCCGTTTTCCGTATCTCCGGCAAACAAAGTTCTTTAGGCGATTATATCAATGACTCGAGTTTTGCCAAGGCATCATGTAACGTGGGGCGAATAGCTGCCTGATGGAGTTATTGAATAATGACGGAATTTAACCCACGGCAAATGCTCAATGGCACTTATGAAACTAGTAGTTGTTCCGCATGTGCCCGCGGACATTTCCAGGAATCAGTCAGTATGCAGCCCACCTATCTCGATGCCGACGCTTACGCCGAGACTTTCTAGCGGACACTCCTCTGCAAAACAAATGCAATATAGCTGGCCGTTGACTGCGGGAGCACAGCGGACATTGTACCTCGCATTCATGGACGTGTCTAAAGTCTCTGCGTCCTCGTCTGAGAAGCCGAAATACTTGCTCGCAACGGTCAGCTGGTTGATAAAATAGCTGACATGCGTTTGGTTCAGGTCCATGTATTTGTGCGTATATGCGACGCCAACAGGGCCGCCGCCGCACGTCCGCGGAAACTTGGATACTTCGCTGCAACCGTATGTGTAACCAAAGGTGACGAACCAATGAGTAAAGAGCCGGGTGGTGGAAGATATCAAGTGGTTAGTGTAAGCGTCTTTAAAAAAGAACAAGCCAGTCCCAAAAACAAAAAAACCTACAATTGATTCGTCTGACGCGTCAAGTCGACAGTCCTGGACGATCCAGTCAAGAAATTTATGAGCGACTCCGTGCCGCCGCCATCTAGCCAGTCAACTCCCACTGGTTGGTCATTGAGATTTGTCGTTGGCTCTACATATAGCCTGTTAGTACAAACCCTCTCAAAGGATAATCTTATATTTTAGCATACGAGAGCCGTCAAACCACGGTCGGAGGTAGACGTCTTGCCCGTCGAAATTTCCGTGGTTAAAGATGCCATCACTTTCTGCAGGAGCGCCAGAAAGCTCAGTGCCTCCAGCATAGGCCAGAGAGACTATACTCTGAACAAGGAGCAGTTGAGTAGTGCTATTATTCTCGCGATATCGCTGAGCAGCGTAGTAGTTACATATCGACTGGCTGCTGGGCCGTTGAACATTGGCTGATCGACATGCAGCCCAGGCGAGAAGATGTGTGGCGCGTTGCCAGCGCATGAAAAGTTTTAGAGTACTGTCATAATTGATGTCCAAATGAAGTAAAGTTAGGTAGTAAGAGAGTCCGGAAAACTAAGCCAGATATCTGAACTGGTGACAGATTCTTTCCATACACCCACAAGCACTGACAGGCTCTACGACATACAAGATATTCTATGCGAGCTGAATTGCCGGGGCTTGGCATCTAAGCCAGTTTTGTCGCCACTATATACCTCTATTGGCTCTCTTCATGTGTGTCTGGTCTCATTCGATGTTGATTCGCGCAGTGCCACTCAGCCATAAATGTCGCCGTGATGGTCTGCAACGAGCGCCACTGAGCCACAGCTTGGGGCTGAATGGTCGAGATCGCACTCAACCAGCGCCAGGAATTTGCCTTTGCAGAGAAAAGCTGGCATCTTGCCTAGCTCATGATACAAGACAGCGACTCAGAATCTCAGACCGCCGGTGCTCTCAATCAGTGGCTGACGCCGTAAAGAAGAACTCGCAAGCCGCCACAGTTGGCCAACTGTCTTAAACGTAACGCCCATTCACACATCGGAAGCCTGTCAGGCAAATCGTGTGTACTCAGTGCGCTGGGCGTGGCACATACACACAGGTACTCAGGGGAGTTAGCTCTTATGTCATCAATTTACCCCTCAATTTTATCACATTCGTGCAACACAGTGGCTGGCATGACTTCTGCCAGATGGCAACAGAAAGACGACGATGAACCGCAACTGAATGATGAGCACATAACATAGATGTACGATACTTTTATAATATACACGTAAAAACGCTGTTTAGCTGAAAACAAGTCACGCTTTTCCCTTAAGTAACTCGATGCAAACAGACAGTCGACTCATTCTAGTTCTCAAGAGTATTGGCTCGCTCCCTCTCCTCAACTGGCACCGCCGTCCCGAATTCATCTAGCTTGACCGGCTCCATGCCTTCAACATGGCCGTCAATCAAGTCCTGAACATTCAATTGAGGGCCTGTGTAGTGCTTGCGGCCGTCCAAGATCCATGTTCCACCAGCAATGAGCAACATTATGCCAAACGCCACAACGCAATAGTTCATGTTGCTGGGAGTCGTCGGAATTTGGGGAGGGAACACAAATAGGACTGTGGTCAAAATTGACCAGAGAACTCCGACCTAATGCGGTTTCTCATCAGTAAAGCGATTTCGACATGTGGGACGCAGCCATGAAAATTCTTTACTCACAATGTTGCAAATCCAGCCCCAAGGCTCAGGTATGCGGAAAGGACGGGTGTCAGGTAGTAGATGGCGGCCGCGCATTACAATAACGGCCGGCGGGATGGCATACGTGACGCCGAGCGCGACAACAGCTGCCGATGTAATAGCATTAAAAGTACTCGACGAGCCGAGGAAAATGCAGCCAAACACGATAACCCACGCAACTGTCCAGAAAAGTGCGTTGAGCGGGACTTCGAGAGTAGGATGGACACGGGCAAAGAAGCTTCTAAACGGCATACCGTGGTCGCGTGCAAAGGCATAACTCATGCGAGTGCTGGTGCATGTAAGGGTTGTGGACGTGAAGACCATGCACATAATGGGGAAAATGAGCAGACAGGTGCTACCAGCTTTGTTTTGCGTAGCATCCATGAAGATTTGTAGAATCGGTCCCGAGCTAGCATTGATGACGGTATCGACGTTGACAATGCAAAAGAGCAGGGCGCTTAGGAAGATGAAGCCGGTGACCATGCCGATGCCGATGCAGTAGAGCATGATCTTGGGGCCTCGGCGCTGCGGGTCGGGGATCTCTTCGATCATATGGGCCGTGGCGTCAAAACCTGCATGACGGAAACAGCTGTTAGAAAGGTAAAAGCTCCGAGCAATTATGACAACAAGTTATATTTGGGTGGTTGGGACAGAAATACTCACCAGTCAACGCAAAAGCGCCTTGAAGAAGACCCAGAAGCCAGGCCATGCCGTCGGGCCAGCCGACATCATTAATAAATTCTCCATATACAAACTCGCCTGTCTGAAAGTCGGGGGCTTTACACGCCAACACGGTGATGACAATAACAGCAAAGCCAGTAATGCTCCAGAAAAAAGCAGCCTGAGTAAAGATAGGGAGCAGACGCGTCAAGAAGGCGTTGATAAAGAGGGCAATAGCAGCAAACCCAATATAGATGAGGAACTGATGCCAAGCCTGGTACTCGTAGTCGGGATGAAAGAGGTATATCGCATTAACGACAAAGGTACTGCCCAGCAAGGGACCTGTAGCACTCAGCGCGACCCAACCACAAACGTTAATCCATCCTGTGATATAACTGATGGCGCGGCTGCTCTTTGGCCACGACACAATTGCCGCCCAGTGATACTGGCCGCCAGCGGTCGGAAACGCAGACAGGAACTCGGCCAGCGATGCCGACAAACTCAGGTTGCAAATACCGGCGACCATGAGGCCCCAAATGACGGAGCTGGGCCCGCCGGAAGGGAGGGCCAGAGAGATGGAGGCGGCAAGGGCTGTCCAGGTGTTGAGAATGGCAAACGCGAGACCCAGCATGGAAATCATGCTAAAGTTGCGCTTGAGCTCTTGCTTGTGGCCAAAACGCTCAAGCTGTGCAGCGTCCTCGACCATGCTGGCCTGGCGACTTTGTTGTGCGCTACCACCATGATGACGGTTGCGTAGTTGGTCCATGACAAGGGGCGACGCAACAAAGTCTTCCGGTCGTTGGTGGTGAATAGCAGAAGATGAAGGAAAGGGGAGGAATTAGGATAGGAGGGAGCTCGACGGCTTAATGACCTAAATCCAGGAAACGAGAACAACCCCGCCCCCGCATTCGTGGGGAAATACCTTCTTGAGCCGACTAGAACAGACCAGTCCTGATCCTCTGTGGATGTCTTCTACGGTTTCTCACCAGAACTGATGGTCTGCCTGGCACCCAAATGCCGAACGATTACACCACTTGCACAGGTATGCGGCCCCCGAAGAGGCGACCCCGGCAGCATCGACGAGTCGGCAGAGACGGGTGGCGGCGCTGATCCACACAGGTGGAGCCGCGCATTGGTCGTGCAGCGCCAAACACGCGCAACGTCAAATACGCCCCGGCCGCGGAGATCCTCAACGGGCCTTGGAACCTAAAAACCCCATGAGGTGGACCAGTCGCTCTGCTCCATCTGTTAAACAAGCGTAGCGTAAGTGGATTTATCTAGAATAAGGTTCCCTTTATAACGGGCGTCCTAATTTGCATGATTCAATTATGATAAGCTTATTAGATCATACCCCCACCTGATACCAACCCTTTTTTTTTTTATCGATATATTAATTACGAAATGTTTCAATATCGTAATTGATATAGCTTGCTAGACTTATACTAGTACGACGGCCGAATATATTAGCCAAGGCCGTGCGGGTTAGCTTGCGTTTTGTGAAAAACCAGGACTCGGGTCCTGGCCTTCCCTTTTGGGACAAGGGTCCTACAAAACCGGCCAGACGTTCTCCCGATACCGGGAAGGCGCCCCCCCCCCCCCTCTTACTCCGGTCCGGAATGGCAGATCGATTTTCCACCTATTATCCAATAAGGACTATATAATAGAGAAAGGGGTAAAGCAGGGAATAGAGAGATCCTTTTCTTCTTAAGTAGATTAATAACTATTCCGACGCCTACTCGCAGCTCGCCATAGGGCCAGTCCGTAACACGTTTTTAGTCTAATGTTCCTCTCTGGGAAGTTATTTAATGAGCTTTAGCCGAAATAAAAGGGGGAAATAAGATAGGAGGGAAAGATAGTAAAAGCCGAGTCTCTTTTAATGCCGTTAATCGCCTAATACGACTTATATATATTTCGAATAATAGGCGGGGCCTGGATGATATTATTAGCGTTCATTAGTCAAGCCTCTGACACCGCCGAACGCAGATTTGCGCGAATATGACTTATTTCTCGGATGAAATTCTATATAGGTCTATGATATAATATCGTTAAAAAGTAATAAGCTCGACGAGATGTATTCTTTGCTGGAATGACGGTGTGCTTTGGGACTGGGTGCTGGCCCGAGTGTAGTCAGGATGACGATCACGCGCGACAGGTCTTACGGGGAACTTCGCCGCGGCCTAGCCTATACGAGAACGTCTCTTCACTGAAATGGAACACCTCCTGGAGGGGTACTATTGAGTATCGACCTCATGTCGTATATTACGACTTCTTCTTTTATCTGCCAAACCTGCGGTTCGGTAGTAAAGATAGCAGGATTTGGTGATAGTAGATAGTTAGCTTAGTTGGCGATAAAGTGGCAGAATTTCGTATATATAGGGTGCACTAATAAACAGGGGGGTGTATAGCATAACTATCAATTCCCTAAAGGAATACTGTAATGCCGTATTTCGTTCTATTACCCTACTTTGGGGACCTTAAAAACGACTAGTGCCCCATCCCCAAAGTTGGAGATTGTTAGAGACGGGGAGCTGATGAGGAAAATGCACTTTAAATGGGAAAAAGTAACTTAGTACTTACATTTCTGTAGAAAACCTCATATCGAACTAAGTACCTCCGCCTTTCCTGGCCATACTTTAAATATTTAATATATGATTAGCTTTAATCTTTCACATAATTTGGCGGAATAGCTAAAGTAACTTAATTTTCGTAATCAAAGTCCATTTCCCTTATCAGCCCCCCGTCTCTAACTTTGGGGATGGGGCGCTATAGTAATCAATGCCGCATGGACCACAAGACGTTGGCGGTGGCGCTATCGAGTGCCTTTTAGTACTATAGCAGAGAAATTTTTCCACTACTTTTTCCCTTCTATTATGGGGCTTATATATGTGGCGTGCCGTAATGTGGCGTGCTGTGTATTTTTTCGTGGATTTACTAAGTATGCAGTGCTAAAAAGTACCACTGGTATTGAATAACCTACTAATCATAATTTTTCTTGTATTTATGTCCGGGGTAGCGCTGGGTGTAGCACCCGCATTGTTTGCTCCGCCCTGTACAAAAAGCATTCGCTCTACTCGGCAGTCTCCAAACCGCTACTGTGCCGTAATAATAACCTCGTGTTCCGGATCGTCATGCTCAACGCTTTATCACCGTCCTAGCAGCGACACAAATGCCGCGTTCGCCGCGCTCGTCACGCTCCAGGTCTGCCCGACTCCTTGTCCACAGGACCCGTCGAGGCACCGCTTAACCCAATCCGAGCAAATTCGCCATCATCACCGGGGAGGGGCAATCTGTCTCTGCAAGAAGCACAGGCGTTCATGAGGACGTGGGGTGCCGTTTCCCTGATGAAACCATGGCTGACGCCGACAAGAACATACCAAGCGAGCGCCCTAGGAGTCATATAGAAGTTCTACTGCACCAAAAAATTGACACAGGTATGGACAGCAAACGCGAGATATCACGTGCAAATGGCCTTGGCCGGACCACTCGCCGGTCCAGCCAGTGTCGCCAATTGTCTCCACTGAGCGAGCGACGCTTGAGGGCACGGGAGAAGGAGGACACTTCGGGGTTAAGGTATCTTCTCATATCAATAGTATCCAGTCGAAGGTGTCGCAACCTCAAGTTCGAAACACCACACACCCAAGCAGCCAAGGGCAACGACGGAAGAAAGAGCGTCGCTGCGGAGTCTGCGGAATAATCGGTCATAATTCACGCACTTGTCCGGATGGTTGAGAGATTTAGCACAGACCAATTGGTTGACATACGCAGTTTAAAAGGCTATGTAATTACACTATAGTGCGATATAACGTGAAGACTGACCCTTTCCACTCGCCGCTTTTGCCTACTTTGCTCGTGCGCTAATCACGTTGCCCTCAGTGAGCCTGTTGGCTCAGGCATAGACAGAGTGAGTCAGAAGGCCCTCCACTTTACCAGCTTAATGTACGGTGCTCAATTCTACCATGTCCCAGCGAAGAACACACCGTTGTACTGTCTTGGTCGTATAAACAGCAAAAAAAGAAGAAAAGAAGAAAATGCCACCTGTCTGAGCCTAAAGAGCCCCTAATAGTTTGTATTCCTCTCTGGTTTGTCTTGCGGCTGTCTGTGTGGCCGCTTCTGCTCAATTTTCAATATACGCCTTTCTAAGTCGGCCAAACGCTGCTCCTGGATAGCCATGCGGTAGTCCTGCATAGCCATTCGTTGATCTTGGATCAACAGCTTCTGCTCCTGAGATGCTGCAAGCTGCTTCGTATGAGCCATTTCTTCAAGCTTCACATGCATTATTGCGAAGCTGCCCCTATTGTTAACATGTGCTAGGCGCAGGTAGAGCATGAACTTACATATCTTTAACATCTCGAAGCGGCCTAGTCGCCGAAATTGACAACTGCAATGGCGCAATTAGATGGAGCCGAAGAGCGCACACCATAGTGCACAACTGCTTGAGCGGCTTATCTGTGTCTTCGGCAGCCTCCTGGATTGCCACGGCCGTCTCATGGTACATCAGAAGTGCCGGAATAAGTTCCGGAAGCAATAAAACCGCCTCCATTGGAATTAAACTGTCCTCGGCGTCATTCTTAGTAGGGCGCATGGCAATTGTGAGACTGGGAGCATTGGAAACGGGGTTGAAGAGTTCAAACGTGAACGTTTTTCAACCAAACAACCAGCGCCAACAGAGATTTGAGCGCCAATCAGCAATCGTTCCAAGCGCTATGCAAGCCTGGTACAGTGGCCAGGCAGGTCAGTGAACGTAGAGCCAATCGGCAAGCGCCATTCCAAGCTTACCTGCAGCCAATCAGTAGTCCGCCAACGTTGACTCAGCCGTTCAGCCCTATCACACATTCCAGACGGTTTTCTGGCTTGAAAGAGCAAACAGCTGATTGGTCCACGACCTGATTCCGAAGTGGCTGTTTCAAGTGGCACGCAATGCAGGCTTGGGCAGCTGACGCGTCCCCTAGATCAACACTTGATTGGCTTTTACCACGGGGTCGGAAACCATCATGCCGTATTGCGATCGCACTGCCACTGGCGAATTGAAATGAAGTCTGCCTCAGTCTGTAGCTCCGGCGAATGAGATATCACCTCTGTATGACACGGCGAATGATGCTTTTGCACCTATGTGGTACGCTGGCAAATGAGACTTTCCTGGTGCCATCCGCCGACGTTGATGGCTCCTGCGCACAATCAGCCCTCAACGATGCGACAATCGCTGAAACTCTGCCGTACGAGGAGCCTTTTACAAGGTCGCTCTCAATAGATACCAGTTCGCTGATTGCAGCCTATAGCAAAGATATTCACAGGAAACTGTCCTCATCTGAAAATGCAAGAAACTTTGTATTCTACCGCTTTTGCATGGTAAGCGTTAGCCTTGGATAGAGTTATACGTTACTAAGTGCGCTTTAGCAAATAGGCCCAGTGTGGCTAACAAGCAAGTTCGAGGGCTGAAATTGAGGTTGTCTGATTGTTAGCCACACTGCAAATGGCTTCAGTTTACTACGGGATTTACTCAGGGTACGGCCGACTAGTTATCAACACGTGAAATTTTGAGTCGAATTGTTAATCCATAAAATATTACTCGAGCTGTCGTAGCAGCAGGCTTTGCGATACTCTATCACATTCATCTAACGCGTCAATAATGCAATATATAGGGCCGGTCTTCTAATCCGACGTGACGGCCATGAGTATGGCCCAGACCGCGTCGAAAGATTCGAATAGCTGCGCCTTGCGCTCCCTATACTTCGATAGGAAGTGACGGAGTAGCCAAGGTTGCTGGTGGACGAGTTGATGGAGCAAGCCCCTGACCACAGCGATGGCAGTCTTGCGTTTATCGAAGCTAGAATCGCAGAAGAAGTACGCAAGGGTACTCTCCTTAGTTACAGAGAAATACTCAGACAGTTTCTCAGTCAGGAACATGGCCATGGTAGATTTGCCGGTTCCGGGGTTTCCGTAGAGCCAGAGAAAATTTGCTGTCGGTGGACTTGCACTGGCTTTCTGCCCGGTATTAAACCAGGCGGAAAACTCTCCGGTGTTGAAAATCCATTCACAAGTAAGAGGAGCTCTATTTCCTTTCTTGCGCCTCAAAGCGTCGCGATCTTCGCGTGGGTCCGTTAGGAAGAGGTCGTATAGGCAATCGTACGCATCCGGCACATCGTGGCAATCTGTGGTCTTGTTAGCGAGGCGCGCTTAATCACTATGTCCACAGCGCTGGTTTCAAAGGCCACGCGGTCTTACATTCTTCTATTAACCACGGCCTCATCCCCGTTCGCGGCAGCCTCCTATAACAGCGCCTTACCATCGTCGTCCTTCGCCTCGACGTCAGCGCCGCCATTATCGAATAGTAGCTTAACAACGGCCTCGTGCCCATTCGCGGCGGCCTCCCACAGCGGCATCCTACCGAGGTGGTCCTTGACCTCGACATCGGCGCCTTTGTCGAGCAGCAGCTTAACCACGGCCTCATCCCCGTTCGCGGCGGCCCGCGATAGCGGCGTCCTACCGAGGTGGTCCTTCGTCTCGACATCGGCGCCCTTGTCGAGCAGTAGCTTGACCATGACCTCGCGCCCGTCCTTGGCAGCCTGCGATAGCGGTGTTCCTATCGAAAACCTAGCTTTTACCTCGACGTCGGCGCTCTGGTCGAGCAGCAGCTTAACCACGGCCTTGTGCCCGTTCGCGACGGCCACCCACAGCGGCGCCTCACCGTTGTCGTCCTTCGCCTCGACGTCGGCGCCCTTGTCGAGCAGCAGCTTGACCACGGCCTCGTGCCCGTACGCGGCGGCACTCCACAGCGGCGCCCTACCGGAAAACCCAGCTTTCACCTCGATGTCGGCGCCCTGGTCGGGCAGCAGCTTGACCACGGCCTCTTGTCCTTCTCCAGCTGTACTAAGAGGCTTATGATCTATGTATTCCCTTCGGTTACGTCGTGCTATAACTAGGTATCTTCTTTAAAACAACCTTATGCATTTGTATCAATTTATATCTAGCTAATAATCTTATTGAGTATACCCATATTGTAAGTTGAAAGCAACAGTCTCTGTTGTTACCCAGTCTTCTTCGTTCTCAGCGTTACCGAAGATCCTGAGGGTACTGTAACGAAATTTATACTTTCCGGGCGCGGCGTATTGTTTGTTAGCAAGCTGGCCACTGAATCGCAGTGCACCGTGAAATCGTGGAGTCCAATCCCACGGACTCCCAAGAATATCGCCCACGACCCTCGGTGCAATAGGATCCTCCAACGACACTAACCGGACTGTGGTACTCGGGGTGCCCAGAAAGAGTCTCGCATGTACAATAGGGAGCTGGTAAGGATCATTGCTGGTTCCAGGCACAGGTACAGTTATATTCTCGTTAGGGCCGAAAGGGTAACCCTGGGGATCAAGCAAAGTTGCTCCCTCGTAAACTTGGTTGTACTCGTATAAGGATGCACCTAACCCTAGGTAAGGAAGTTTGAGTTTGCTACTGTCTGTTCCATTGACCTCGATGTAGCCCGACCAGACTGGAAGCAGTTCTGAATTCGGCCAGTCAGGGTTAGTTGGGCGAACAGTGATTTCCGCAGAAGACCCTGGCCTGAGCGTGACTGAGACCAGGCTAAGCCTGACAACTGGTGATTGGTCGGTAAACTTTGGTGGGAACAAACTACCAAGCCGGTCTTTGAATGTATAAGCCGTCTTTATAGGTGAAGTGCCCAAGTTGTATGTTACAGTGTTCACGTTATTATTGTTGGTCAGTGTGAACGTCGCCTCGTTAACGAAATGATCTGTGTCGTTGAAGGAAAAGCTTGAGGGCGTCGTAGTTGTCTTGACATATGCCGCATCGAATGCATTAAGGAGACCTGCCCCCTGCTGAGGAACGGGAGCCGCAAAGCTAGTTGCGCCATATCGCGGGTTAAAGCGCTGTGGCCTTGCAGTAGACGACAACAGGCCTGCCATAGTTTGTGGGTCTCTTGTGCCCCGGGCCTGCGCAATAAGAGCATATGCTGCGGCTGCAAGTGGTGTTGCCATGGAAGTACCAGAAAGCTTAAGAAAGCCGTGGCCTAGATAGGTTGACAAGATCTCCCCACCAGGTGCTGCAATCTGAGGCTTCCATGACATGTCCTGCGCCGGACCCCATGACGTGAATAGGCTCGGCGATCCACCCCAAGCCGTGTTCTCCTCAGTAGCTAGGTATGATTTCGTCTTTTGCGGGCCGTCCACCTTGATGATGACGCTTTTACCGTCCTTAAGCTCTTTAATCCACCCTTGGCCGACTTTGGCCGTTACCAAGCCTGCAATCTTTTGGTCGACAAGTGTCCAGTAGAAGTTTGGCCAGTATCCCGGATGGTTGTTGTAAAATAGGACGTTGTTTCCCCGTTTGGCAGCCAAGTTTCTTGCCTGGACCCAATATTCACAGTTATCACTTAGTTGGATAATAGAAACGTAGCCAGAGAGGTCAGCAATGCTGTCAGAAAACGGGAGGCATCCTTCTTCCTGAACATGATAGAGTGGCAGCTCGATGCTTGCATTAGCACCAGTACCGTACAGCCACTCATACCCAAAGCTTTGGGGCTTTCCACCGTTGACCGAGAATGTTGAGGGGTGCAGGAAAGTTATGAAATGCGAGCTGTCGACAGATGCGACTGATGTGACGCCATCTCCGCCAGCTGGTGCACTGCCTTGAAACACTCCGTAGATGCCCTCATTGCCGGCCGAAACAGTCATTGGAACTCCCTGAGAAACAATTCTTGACGCCATAACGGAAGTAATCTCATCTGGCCAGTTGTTTGGATATCCGTAGGAACACGTGATTATATCCGCCCCGTCCTCGTATGCCATGTTGAAAGCAGCAATCATGATTTCGTTGCTCGTATAACCGGCCATGCCACTGATCTTATACACAGCTATATCTGCATCTGGGGCGGCTCCTGTGAGGTTTAACTCGTTTGAGCGGGCTGCGATGATGCCGGTAACGTGTGTACCGTGACCGTATTGATCCATGGGATCATCATCCGGGTGCGGCGGATCCGTTGGAAACAGGAATCCGTCGCCGACTAAATCTTTACCAGACGAGATGACACAGCCCTTTCCGAAGCAACCGCCAAGGGCGGGATGTGTATAATCCACCTAGATGTACTTTAGCCATGATACAGAGCGGGGCAGAAAAGAGAGAGATAAACATACGCCGGTATCCACAATTGCGATTTTCATGCCTTTACCTGTAATACCTCTCTCGTGTAGTCGATCGATTCCCGTCATGTCGTGTGGAAAGTTTGGCGAGCCTTGATGGCCATTGGAATCTGTCGAGATCTTGGCTGCCTCTTCAGGCGTCCCACCTAGAAATGGCGTTACAGTGAAGTTTGCACCAGGTGGAGGGACAACAAAGACTGGCCAAACACCCCTTACTCCAGGCATGCTGCCCAGACTTGAAGCCATTGCTTGAGATGTATCCTCATTGGCCTTTAGTTGGATGGAAACTCCCTGAAAGAGCTTAAAGTCAAAATTCATATGGACTTGAGCAATGTCTTGAATTTGACTCAAGGCCGCAGCCCTAGCCTGCTCGCTTTAGTATTAATATCGCAATATGATAGGCCAGTGTAATGCCATAACTTACTCCGCCTTGCTCCAATTCCAAAATATATCTTCCAGGTATAGTTTCAACATCACGTCCGACTAATGATTCAGTTGCGATTGGCGGCTTGCCCGTTACGCCGGGGAGGAGGGTCAACCCTACAGTCAACAAGGCGATCAACGAAGTAGTTAAGAATGCCATGGTTCGTAAAAAGCAAAGCGTAAGCACACTAACACACAATATAGTAGGAACTTGCGAGAAGCACTATAGCAAAGCGTCGGAGAAGCCGCCACAGTCTCTGAAAGAGTATTTTTGTTTTAGCTACTACTTTTATGTCAAGGTATTCTCTTTCTTTTATAGTGTTATAATCTTCTCGAAACAAAATTTGGAAGGTTTCTATGTTAAAAAGATATTGCTCAAAACAGCGTGTATTATGATAAAGAGAACGTAATGAATACACGTATGCTTTAAATGTCGGTGAATAGGAACAGTGCATACAAAAATGAAGACGTAATAAATACTATAATGATATGAAATAGGATTATAGTAAATGTATCTAGTTATATCTCCAGCCTTAAATGTATTAGCTATACTCCGTATAGGCGGACAGATTAGATAAATTATCTCGTAAATCTTATATCGGTTATATGCCAAGGCTGGAGGTGTATTGAGACTGACCCGTTTGTTGACGAGGTAGGCAACAGCATACTATTACTATCGAGTTAGGTAATTGATACACTCACCTACTACTTACTTATCCGATAGAAGTTAGCTAAAATTAAAAAAGTCGGTACTACCCCGGCACAGCTTAATAAAATGTATTACTTAAGTCTAAATTATTCGGCACCCTACCTTCTTCCTGAGGCTAAAGTACCTTCTCATTTTGGTAAGTAAAAAAGAAAAAACGCATTAATCTATTTTTAGCGACGGCATTTCCTCTTCTGCTGGAACAAAAGCGGGTCTGTGCAATGTGCGGGGAACCTCGGTTCATACCCGAGGTTCATACCTGAATAGAGTGGAGAGATTTAATTAGTTCTGTGGCATTTCAGTTATAGGATATACTCGTATACCAAGTCAACTACCACGAGATGGCCAAGATGTGAAATTGTAACTATTACTTGTTTATTTAAGGCAGGGTAAACCTCTCTTAAAAACCCTTAACATTACCTGTTTAACCCCTGCGTCACAACATAATGAAGCTGTTAAAAACATGGGCTTTACATGCCACCGTATTTTGCACCGCTTCATCTCATAATGTACAGTGCACGTCTTCCGACCTCCATATTTACTTGGAGATGGTGGAAAATACTCAGGTTAAAGCCACGCTGAAGAACAGTGCAACTATTGCAATGAAACTCTTGCGACCAGACAGTATTTTGGACGAGTCGCCTATCGAGAAAGTCACTGTGACGTCTAATGGTAAGACATTAAGGTTCCATCCTTAGGGCCTTATATTAACTTCTCATAGGACATTCAGTTCCTTTTACTGGCATCAGAAAATCCCTAGACCCCAACATTGCCAAGTACAGAGACCAATATCACCATATCGCCGCCGGCGACGTTTTTACAACTACATTCAACTTGGCCCACATCTACGACCTTTCTTCCGGTGGCAATTTCACTGTTGTTCCACACAGCACAATGCTTGGTGCAGGAGCGACAGATAATGATATTGTCCGTCTTTGTGTTGCTACGAGTGCCGTCACTACAGACATAGATGGCGCCCGTGCCAGTCAAACTTCCATTGCAGCTCAAAGCAAGAGGTATGCTTTCCAGAGTGATTGTACGGGGCGTAAATTGCAGATATCTCAATGGGCTGGCAGAAACTGCCTGTCCATGTCAATTGCCGCAGCCCAAGCGGCTCAGACAGGCGACAAGAGCCTTTTTGAGAAGTTTTTCAAAGCCTCAGACCAAAAAACCAAAAATACTGTTACTGGTATTTATGCTCGTGTTGCCAAGGAATGTCAAAATGGAGACTCCGACACAGTAAAATACTACTGCCACGACGTTCTAGGTAACGTGTGCAGTTTCGGTGTCCTCGCTTATACAGTTATTGCGGAGGATTACATGGCATTCTGCGACTACTACTTTGACTATTACCCAGGACTGAGTCTGCATTGCAATGAGACGGACCATTCAATGACTCAGATTCATGAGTGTACTCATCTCTCTGAAGTTGGCGGCACCAAAGATTGGGCCTATGGGATGGATGAATTACTGTCATTACCACCCGACAAGGCTATCGACAATGGGGATACCTACGCATATTATGCCCACCAGGTGTTTTTATCAGAAACGTCTGGGGTCGGGGGATGTTCATAAACTTGGACGTAACTCTATTGTAGGGCTGTTGTTGCGTGCGAGCCCGCCGTCAATTCTGACGATGAGCCAGCCAAGAGCGGCGTATAAATGGATAGACAAGCTAGAAAAAATCATCAGATTTTACATTTTTGCTCGCCGATTTGACCGGTTACGCCGTGACTTTTATTGAATCTACTATTTAAATATTATACTAAAAGGTAGAGGTACTGTGGTGCTGCCAAAGACGAAACCCAAGAAAAACAACACCCAAAACAACAACCGGACGATCTCCTTGTTCTCTGACCCTTCCGCCACATCAAACTATAGGTCAGCCTAGCCTAGAGAAATATTAGGCCACCCTTGAGTCTATAGTGGCTACCCGAGGTCCCAGTTCGGGCCCTTCACAAGAAGAGAGCTGTCTTTATTGTGGCTGAGCGACAGTTAGCTAGTAATTCGATATAATTGCGTTCTTTCATTTGAATTTAACCAAAACCTTCTTCGACCTGTAACAGTTAATTGCGGACATATCCACAGCTGATCGAAGATAAAATAGCTACTAAAAACATAGCCATGAGGTAAAGACCAAAGCATTATCTCACTATTCCTAACTATTTCTTAATTATGCCGAGAAAAGCTAAGTGCTATAGATAGTCTTGAAATCAGTAAAATGTGGAACAGTATATCGAATAGGCAACACCTTCTCCCCCCAAACGGCCGTCGCTCAAGCTCGAAGATATACAGTTCAGACCTTATGTGCAAAAGCCAATCACTCGGGAACTATAGTACAGATATGCCGCGTCTCCAAGCAATGGCTGGAGACTACATTGCTTTACGCCACCAAGAGAATGGTCACGTCACCCTTCCAGGAAACACTCCGCAGAAGAACAGTAGCGGCACAGTATATGGTGATGTGTTTGGTTGCTCTGAGCGAACCGTAGCGGGAGTCCTGCAGCTTCGTCAGCTGGCGGAAGCAGTCCAGCGTGTTTAGTACTTGAACGTGCTGCACCAGTGAAGCAAACCCCACATGAGCGAATCGATGATTCACGAGACGAAATCGACGGATATCTGCGGTGGATAAGTTTGCGGCAACCAGGTCGAGAATATCTTGAGGTAAGAGATCCATGATGCTACTTGGGCTGTGTGTAGTCTTGGTTGTGCATAGTGCGTGGAATGGAACGCGTTGTTGTGGGCGAGGGATTCGATCCCAGTTCGACTTGCATGGCAGTCAACAGCCAAGTAAAGTGATCGTGGAAGAAGTCGCCGTACCGGTTCCAGCGAGGCATGTACCCGCGCAGGGGCATCCGGGAAAAGGCGTGTATCTTGTTCAGACGACTCAGACGCAGCTCGCCGTGGACGAAGCGGCGGTCGATGTTGGGATAGATGCTGTCCAGGTCCAGCTGCTGGACGAGAGTCCATCAACGTGGACCATTTTACCACTGGTGGAATCAGATGCCAGAGTCTCAAAAGCTCCTTGTACCGATGATCGCAGCTCACGGATAGGTATGTATGCAAAGTTCGGATGAATAGCTCGCGGCTCGGTATCCTATTGCACACCATGGGCGTCGCCAACCACGCGTTGTTCTATTCGCGCCACCTCGTCTAAGACTAAAAATAGACATGTTCTGATATCGTCTCACCAGAATGGTTAAATCTAATTTTAGACGTAAAGCACGGGTGATGGGAGTTTTGCTGTTGGGGAAACTGAGCTGGGTGGAGGGCAGGATACGGCCCCACTTTGTAGTCAATGTGGAGCGTTTATTGGCAAAACTATAATATTAAGGCGTACTAGTTCACGGCGCTTTTGTGGCTTCAGTCGTGCTGAGGTTTCTTTGTATCATCAGCCACACCATTGACTTCCTAGGATATCCAACCACAGATACTGTATTAATCTATTGCCGCTAAAGCAGTTAGCATCTGGCAGTGCTTGCAGTGGACATTGCAGCACTCCGCACCTAGTTATGTACATAATTGAGGAGTGACGACGCACTATCAACGCAGGACGTAGCACCCAAGGGCCTTGCTGGGGCTACGACGCACTATAGGTATTTATAGGAAACAAATAGATCCCATATTTAACATGGTTGGTAGCTAAACTCGATACCTCATTTTGGTGTGTTCCTAAAAATAGTTTAAGATATCCAGTCGGAGGCGTCGCAAGCTCAAGCTCGAAACACCACATACACAAGCAGCCAAGAGCAACGACGGAAGAAAGGACGACGCTGTGGAGTCTGCGGAATAATCGGTCGTAATTCACGCACTTGTCCGGATGATGTAGAGAGATTTAGCACAGACTAGTTAGCTAATATAGACAGTTTAAAAAGCCATGTAATTATACTATAGTGCTATACAACATGAAAACTGAAATGAAGGAGGCATCGTCTGATCCTCGCATGCCCCTGTTCGTAGTGAAGCGGTAATAATCGCCATTGCCATACTTCCGTTATAGAAAAAAGGAATCGTGGCTAGACTTTGAGATGCTCACATTAACTTGCGGAGATTATCGGTGTTTTGGTTAAGCGCCAGCCTATTATTGTATCGCAAAATCGCATAGTCTGGCTCCAATCTGTGGCCCTTGGTACTTTTCGATCGCCTGCCCCACATTATAAGCTAATAGAAGTTAATATATATCGTAACCCTCCTCGCTATAATAGCTAAGCGCCGTGGCGGAGTCATTCTAGATCATGCCCATCAGCTATCCAATTATTGGCGGTGCGGCGCCTCTATATGCTGTTATTTCTTAGAGCTATAGGTCGAATAATATTATACCCTATGGGTGCTTGGGATAGAAATAGACAGCCTTAATATCTGCCTAGTGTTCATATTATATAGGCGTTTATGAACTATAAGACTTATATATACTAATAGGATATTAATATAGTAGGCTAATAGAAGCCTTGCTATATATATCTAAATAACCTATTTTAGGCCCTATAGTCAATAGATTTATTAATATTAGTAATAAGAAACTTGCTCTTTTATATATAAATAGTACTATACTCCCCGGCTTATAGAAGTCTTTTTTTAGTCTATTCCTAACCCATATGCCAAAAGCATGCTAGTAGGATGTCATGATAAAACGCCATACAAATGGGGCCCTATCATGTTTTACAGGGGGAAGGATATCATAATATTTAGGACAAACATATAATCGAGTAAAATAGACGGTAAAATAGTATTGAAACTTGGAAAAGAAAAATTTATATTATAAATTTTCAGATAATCAAGAATAATATAATATAGATATTAAATTAGATTATAGGAGGAATTCCAAAGTTAAAGAATATCCTATATATTTAGTAATAGAAAATAGTAGAGATATAAGATTATAATATATTTTATATAGTAATTACCGAATTAAGTTTAGAAAATATAGAACTATATCCGGGCAAAAGTAAAGGAGGAGTAATATATAATAGGATTAGAAAATTATATAAAGAATCCTATCCCATATGCCAAAAGTATGCTAGTAGGATATCATGATAAAACGCCATACAAATGGGGCCCTACCGTATTTTACAGGGGGAAGGATATTATAATATTTAGGACAAACATGTAATCGAGTAAAACAGACGATAAAATAAATTTAAAACTTAGAAAAGAAAAATTTATATTATAAATTTTCAGATAGTTAATAGTAATATAATATAGATATTAAATTAGATTATAGGAGGAATTCCAAAGTTGAAGAATATCCCATATATTTAGCAACGGAAAATAGTGGAGATACGAGGTCATTACACATTTCATATAACGATCACCGAATTAGGTTAAGAAATGGGGAACTACGTCCGGGCAAAAGTGAAGGAGGCGTAGTATAGTATAGTTAGAAAATTATATAGAAAATCCCAGTAAAAGACAGCAGATAGGGATTTATAGAGAAGGTTTAAATATAGTAAATATATATTTAAACAGGATTAGGACCATAATTAATCCGGTTATTAGATAATATATATTTTGAAGAGAATAGGGGTAAAGCGCAAATTATAGAGAGCAACCACAAACCACATCAATCAATCCGGTTTTTTTACAGAAGGCGAGGACAGCAGTTGCAAAATATACGATAATTCAGCAGCGTAATTGAACAAGGCCCAATTAAGCGCCAGGTACCGAAAGAGCCGATACAAGAAAACCATTCAGCACAATCCAGGGCAGCCATCAACATCGGACCATTTACAAAGCCACCCGAGTTTCCGTTTATATTTTACAGGCAGTACAAACATGGATATATTACAGGTGAGATCGAGACATATTTATAAAGCAAACACAAGTCCATTATTGGAAACGAGCGTAGGGAATTCATCAAGGCCATCAACGAGATCCCAGATATTATCAAGAACCAGAGGCAATTAAAGAAATTCAAGGCAATAAAGCAGATACCAAAAGCCATCGAGTATATTACAGAGCCCCAAAAGAACGGTTTACAGTGTCACCATTATCAGTACATATGCACTAACGAGCGTATGATGAAACAGCATTATAGAGAGAAGCACGAGTGGAAGAACCCGAACGCCAGAGGCCACAATTTCAAGGGAG
Organism: Lecanicillium sp. S3808; assembly: GCA_023628775.1. Taxonomy (NCBI): domain Eukaryota; kingdom Fungi; phylum Ascomycota; class Sordariomycetes; order Hypocreales; family Cordycipitaceae; genus Lecanicillium; species Lecanicillium sp. S3808. Next base: position 82,367 of record JAMAJY010000058.1, read on the forward strand.
TGTTGCCCGAGAGCAGACAGGTGCCGTGGCATACGGGAGTTTGGTGCCAGCGATTGTTTCCACGACGGGCATGCAGCCAGTGGTTCGAGGTATTGGGTATAGAAGAAAGCCCAGGAAACATAGGGGTTGAGGAGAGTGGGCAGTTAGACGACATAGAAGCGTTCCGCAAGAGTATAGAGGAGATCGAGAAGAGGTTTATTAAGGCCGAGAGGATAAAGGAAATCGACGACGACGACCAGAAAGCCGAGGCCAACGCATGGTTAGCACGAACGGGATAGGCACAGCATTTGGAGGGTTTAAAGCGATATGAGTTATTGGATTTGATGGCGCCAGTGCACAAAGAGGATGAGGAGGAATTGAAAGAGTTATATGAGAGTATAGGGCGAGTGATGGACGCAGCGCAAGGGGTCTGCCGGCGTAATACAGTTGGATTAGCGGCATTATTTGAGATCAACCGCCGAGATAACGACAAGAAGGCAGATAAGCCATTTGAAGCGCGTATAGAGAGCGATTCGTGGATGCGATATAAAGAGGTGATAATGACGATCGTAAGAGTTTTGTTCCGCGTGGACGTCATGGACGACGATAAGCGGCCGCCGTTTCAATTTACCGAGGAGCAGGACAAGTTATGGGGGGATTAGACGGAGAGCGCGGAGAGACGAGTAAAGGCAAGAGTACGCCAGAAAAAAGAACAAGAACAGGAAAGGTGGAAGCGTGAATATGCGGTATTGGGAAGCAGTGACGACGACAGCAGCAACGAGGAGGAGGTTAAGAGGGTTGAGATAGTGCAGGCAGACGAGATTGATCGGCAGGGGTTGGAATTTATAATGCAGATATTAGACCACAATATCGTGGACAACGAGTACGAGAACGGGATCATTAGTACGATAGCGGTGATAGGCGTGGAGGGGAGTGGGGGTTGGTGTAGTCCGATGAATTACACGCCAAAGATGTCGGCATTTGTCAAGGTTATGCGCATGTTGGCCGTATACAGCGCATACAGGGCAAGGGACAGAGAGTTGAAGACGACCATCAAGGAGGAGCAGTATTTGGCATGGAGGTCGCAGGGTACAGGCGAAGAGAGGAGGGCGAGGACGCAGAAAGAGATAGCGGCCAAGATGACGGGGATATTTCCGCGGATACGCAAGATGGTGAGGTCGTTCATGACGAGGATTGGTGGCGAGGCAGACCAGCACCCGGTTCCGATAGATTGGATTTTGGAGACGCGGACGTATGGGATGTACATCCGGTTCAACACGACGGCGGCGGCGTCGATCGATTGGAGTAACGATGGTAGCGAAGTCGTGTTCCACCGCCAGAAGGTGCGGATGGCCGAGTTGACGGCGATATTCCACGGGATGGTGGACGATGCGCGCGAGATAATAGAAGAGTTGACGATGTTGGGGGATAGGGAGATTGAGAAGTTGCCGAGCATTCCATGGGGCAGTATCGAAGACGACAACAGCGAGCAGCGAGATAGATATTCGTTTTTGGCGGACAGCCGGAACAGTTGGATACAGAAGGGGGATTCGTTCATGTTCAATCGTATTATCGAGAAGACAGGATTGCAATAGAAATGGATTTCCACAAAGGCGGGATTAAGGCACCCGATCAGAGAAGAAGCGGTGCAGGCATACTATAAGAAGATTAAAAAGTTTCGAGAGGTATTATAGTACATAATACACATGATTTCGGGGCAGCCAGCGCAAGCGATAGAGATATTGGGGATCCGGTACAAGAACACGGCAAACAGAGGGGCGCGCAACATTTTCATCAACCACGGGCAGGTCAGTTAGGTGACGGCATACCACAAGAATTTCCGGCAGACAAACAAGGCGAAGATCATTCATCGTTTTTTGCCGCACGAGGTTGACGAGTTACTGGTATGGTATTTGTGGTTGGTTTTACCGTTTTGGCAGAAGGTGCAGGGCATCATCAAGGGAGCGTCCGGTGTAAGTGCGGC